>BSBN01000161.1:4942500-5196209 GCA_027924645.1 Cunninghamia lanceolata
CACCCATTACAACTCTTATTGTTCCTAATCCTATGAAATTGAAATTCCTCTTCACTGAGATTAGTAAGATCTAAAAAAGCATTTTTGTAACTTAAACTCTAAGATAGTACATTGACCCTTCATTTCCATCTAAAGGTTTACCTTCTAAACTCGAAAAGTTTGCTAAATACTTTAATTAGTGAGAGGCAAATCATGAAGATAAATCAAACCACACTCTTCTTGCTTAGAAAATAACATATCTTGTTTTTTCATGCTAAGAGGAAGGGTCCCTTCCTAATCATGAGAAGCTTCCTATTTAGTCGATAGGCTTTTATATGTGAGCATTATAGTGCTTGGAATTGTCCCACGCCGTTAAAAAAAATTCACACCAAAAAATTTTCTAAACTCGTCGGTTTTCTTATCAGCATATTCCTTGAACCTCCTATGGGTGCAAGTGCTAGTATTCATTGGAACTTCATTTCGGATATCAAGCTCCTCCTTGAAAGGAGAAGATAAATATGACTACTCCTTTGTCTTTTTTCCTTCTAGCTCTTTATAGTAGTTGGTATTTAGGCATTTCCCTTTAAGATGACCCTTTTGCTAACACCCATAGTAGCGATTGCTCAGATTCTCAGTGTAAAGGCTGACCATACACCTTCATTAGTGTGGAGAATAATAAGTACTCTAAAGCCCATGAATCGACGCATCACTCAAAACAACGATTCTTGTTTTTCTCGTTTTGGTTTTATTTTTTAGGCTCCCACTGTTTGCTCATCCATATACAAGTATTAACAAATGGTATCCCCTATTGTAGTGAATATACGTTCTCCCCAAAACTCAATAGAAAGAGCATACGTTTGACCCATATAGGGATGATGTTAGTGTTTTCAATTAGAGAGTTAAAAGCCCTTTTCCATAGTTTCATGAATATGCCCCTTTGACCCATGAACTAGTTGGTTTTGTAACTCAAAGCATAATCTCTATCTTCTAAACAAGTGAAAGTTACATCAAAGAAGTTTCTAGGTAAAAACATAAGTTGAAACTTAGTAGGAGTCTAGAGCTCATTGATAAAATTTCTTACCTCCACCAGGGGTAGTCTTCTACTTCTTGTCATATCCCTAATTTTGATTATGATTTACTTTTCACTTTTATGCAATTAGTAGATAATATTGCATGGATTAATGATTTGACATTTAGTGAAAATGTCAGGATAAATCAATGATTTAATGAGTTTATGATTAAATGCCTAGAATTTGGACATGTGAAATTATATGTTATTGTGACTATTCATGATGTATATATGGATTGACTAACGATGCACTAGAATCCCAGTTTGGTGAATGCAAGTGGTAATCAGGAAACAGGTTTCCACCCTCTGGGAAAGAGAGGGAGAGCATCATCAGAGAGAAGTGAATAGATGTATAAGAAGGAACATGTTATTGTCATCTAAGTCTTGTACTTATTATTTAGCAAACTATTGTCGAGACTTGGTAAGTTGTAATTGTCTTTTTTGGTCAAGAGTTTGGGTTTTGACTCAATAGTTGTCGATTTGACGTCAAGATCTATTAGCATTGGTTTTGTCAAAACCAAGTCAGGATAAAAATAATTGTTGACAAGATATGGTTGATAGTCATTAGTTTCCCTATATGTTATGATTACAGTTATGATATTATAACGATTTAAATTAGAGGTTAATTATTCTAATTTGATGATTTCTGTTAAGTCATCTGTTTTGGTAACTTAACCATTTTTTAATGTTTTTGCGAGATAGATAGGGGAGATAATCTTGACCCTATTCTCAATCCCTTGTAGATGTTAGTAACAACATAAGTAAGAAGTGGATGCTTTTTACTTTACTTTGTGGTTATGTTATATATATATATATATATATATATAGAGAGAGAGAGAGAGAGAGAGAGAGAGAGAGAGAGTCTAAGGAGAAGGCCTGGTGAGGTGGTTGACAATCTTTTCCATGAAAGTGGGAAATGATTCCATGTCTAATTATGAGGTTGTTTGATCTCCCTTTCATTCTCTAACTATTTTTGAGAAGTGGGGGTGCTTTGTAATTGTTTATGGGAAGTGGTCTTTTATGACCATAACTTCCACTTAATAGGATGCCTTCGTGGAAGTCATTGAGGCATCATTTTAGGAGTGGAGACTTGGAGATCAATAGAGGAGAATTCTATTTATCACATGGGAGAGATTGTCTCGACAGTTATGTGGAAGGGAAACGAAAAGAGCTCTGTGTTAAGCTTTGTGGCAGAGACGACACAAGAGGAGAGCCTAGGAGCTCATTGAGGAAAGAAAGTGAGAGGAGAATACAGAAGGATCCACTATTCATCTATGCGAACTCTCAGGTTCTTTCCTATTTAAGTAAATGTTATTTACGTTTGCAAATCCTTTTTGTGTTTTCGACATTGTCAATATACAACGAAGAGGCCAAAGTTTCTAGTTATTACTGTGTTATTTTATGGCACCGTTTATATCTAGAAATATTACCGTGTTTCTATATAGCTATAGAGTCGATGTGCTCATTATACTACTATGTGTAAATAGAGCCAATGTGCTCATTACACTATTGTGTGAAAATAGAGCCGACGTGCTCATTATATTACTGTGTAAATAGAGCCGATGTGCTCATTATATTATTGTGTGTAAATAGTGTCGATGTGCTCATTATACGACTGTGTATTCCTAAGAGTTGACGTGCTTATCATAATATCTAAGCCATCATGTTTAAACAAGTTTCAGTGTGCTATTATGTTTAGTATATCATTGTTGTGTTTATCCAAGTGTCAACATGCTTAATCTAGATTGATTGTATTTAAATTGTCATGCATAGCATATTGCTACATCCATCCAAGACTGATATGCTTAAAGAATCTCTATGAGTAATTAGGGTCAAGTTACAAAGAGTTATATGTGTTTACGACCGTTGGTCTATGATTGTTCTTAAAATCACATGATAGAGAAATATCGGTGTGCTTAAGTTGATAAGTTTAAATCATCTCTTCGTGTTAATACTAGTAGCATATGATATTTTAGTAATCTTTCTATGCAAGCCGAAAGGCCAAGAAGATTCTAGTATGTGGTGTCTATTGAGTAGAACTCATACCAACTGAAAGGCTATAGTTATCTGGTGAAGAATATACCAATATGTGTGAATACTTTTCCAGGTCGATAATCTTTAGAAACTATGTATAGGGTCTAACCAGGTTTATACTCAGGTTTTTGTTACATGGCAAAGGTAAAGCCAATATAAAATCAAGGTAGAATGGAGTATCCATCATTTAGACCAACTCATTCTAATGCCATATCCATAAAATTAGATAAGAGATCTTTTGAGTTTTCTGTATTCCAAGATTGGAGTTACTAAGAGTCATATGACAAAGCTATATATATATCTTGAAGACTCACATGTATAGTTCTATTAATTCCAAACAGATTGTTCTGTGATAAGTTATTCTTTTATTCCGAGATATCTAGAAGATAATGACATCTTTGGAATCAAATAAGGATAGTGTTGTAGTATCTCTTTAGTTTAAAGCTATGATAAGTATTATCATTCTTTTCTAAAGAAGAGATTTGTGGAAACAAATCTATTCCTTATTTCAATTTAGAAGATTCGAGAAGACCATTAGGTCAATAATACTAATGTATAGACTTAAACTTATCAAAGTGAAAGATTGAATAAGTTTAGAGTATAGCTAGGAAGCTGACAATATTCTTAGGAAGAGGATAAATCTCGAATGAGATGTCTTCTCAAGATACTTAATATGTAAATATTATAATGTTCAAGAGGTCAAGAGTAGACCAATGGATATTTTTATAATCTATTATTTGGAGATTTTTAATTATTAACATTTCAACGTTTTGGGTTAGAGGAATTTAAACCCTAGAACCAACTCAGATGAGTTTAGAGATCATAGAATCTCTTAAGTCTGATTATAACACTATATTATTCTATTGTATTGTATGGTCGATATGGTCGATAGATAAGGTCGAGAAACCACAAAATAAGATATTATTAAGAGTATGAGAAGCTCTTTGATGATATTTAATGTTTTCTTGTTAGAGTTGAAACAAGACTTATAGTTCATAGAATGCTTAAATCTTGAGTTTTGAGTAGCACGACAGGAAGTCATAGACTCTTAGGGTTGCAAGAATGCAACTAAGAACTTATTGAAGAGTTAAATCTTCTAAAGTTATACTTTGTATAAATGGATAACCTAGAGTACAAGGTTAATTTCTAAGTCAGATTGACTAGGAGTAAAGTAAAGTCTAGACATTATAAGTCTAGTGTCTTTAGCTTAATAAGCCACACTGTAGGATGAGATAGTCCCCAAGTCGAGTTAGAGGTGTGTGAACATACGACTACATTTATTGCAAACATTTATTTATATAGAAACTTTGGCCAAAGTGATGCATTTGTCTCTGCATGCATTAATCGGTTCACAAGTGTCTAGATGACATAACCCATCAGGGTGATCATACTTAGCTAGAAGATAGTCTAGCTCGTTGTATGGTCGAATGTGTTACGTAGGACACAACACTAGGATTCAGATGGCAAAATTTGTTGGTTCCATATTTCTATACTCTTCGTGAAGGGTAGGGCCACTTCCAGGAAGGAAGGTGTGCGGGGGACTGCCGGTCTGTGGTTGGAGGTAAAGCTTGCACTCGGATGATGCTCTCCCTCTAAAGTGGAAGACTCGCCAAGGCTTGAGAAATGGATATCAAGATTCCAGACGCAACATTCATTATTTATGCTGAAAAATTATTTGATTGCCAAGTGCAAATTATGTATTGTAAATGTAAAGTGAAATGATTTCACTACTAATTTATCTTTGAATACATTGTAATCTCAAGGTTGCAAGTATTGAGAAAAGATATGCTTTTATTTATAATTAGTGATTTTTCAAATAATATGTTTTAAAAAAATTCACTCATGTTTATCATGTTTGTTTTTACTTTCTTATTAAATTATTTGAGTAATTCCAAGTAATATGAGAAGGCATATTACACTTCTGACCCCACAGACAAGAGTCCACTCTTCATAATCTTTCAAATCCAACTCAAAATCATGCTAAAAAATTGTGATCGATGTTGGATCTATTTCACATGGCATTGTTGTACCACTAAACCCCTTAAAAATAAACTCGTCTACAAAATTTGGAGAAGTCGCCCCTTCCCCTACCACATTTCTTTCATTCAACTAATTTGTGGCTTCATTCTTGACTCTAGTGGTGACCATGAATGCAAAACAATCTTAGTGCAATCACTAACCCAAGCACACAATGGTATTTCTTCTTTCTCTACCATAGAATCCTATTGTCCATATTTTTTACCTTGAAAATATTTAAAATTTTCATGATCATAAATTAGCATGTGTCATTAGGTCATTCTCCTAGAAATCATGTTGGTCTTCTAGTTGTATGTGAAGTCCCTTTGTCATCCTAGCTTGATCAGATCAAACTTAATGTCTCTGTTGATAAGTCTTGGGCATAAATGTCCTAAATCATTTTGCAATGACGAAATGCTTATCAACTCACATTCATCCATTTGTGGTCATAGTCGCAAGTATTGAAATTCAAGTCATAAAATCTTGTTGACTTGATTATTCGTGCAATGTGATTAAAAAATCTTAGCAATGAAAATACAAGTTTTCTAATGCAATTTGACAAGTACATCTTGTGGTACATTTCAACATCTTTTATTCTTCCATAAGTTGTAATTTTACAAAGTCACAAAATTGCTCAAAAATTAAATAGCTTTTATAGGATGTTTGAGGTGCCAACATGACTGGTTTCAATTTCTTGAAAAAGTTGACAATTAGTTTGAATGGTAACATTTTAATCCACTCCCACCAAAATTGAATCCAGATAAATTACCAAATGAGCAAAGTTGTAAAATTTAAACGCAGTTTGTAGAATGCCTTCTAAAGATCACCCTTTACACCTTGCAATTTTCATTAGGTCACAAATTGATTTTTGAGTGCAATTTTATCAAATTCATCAGAATTAAATTTGCACGATCAATTTGAAGTCTCAATGTTTGATATCCATCCAAAACAGTATCTTAAAGGAGTTCCTAGTAAAAAAAATGTGAGAAGGTGATTGAGATTAGATAGCTTAGGTTGTCCTCTAGAATTTAACCACTTGAATTTTACAAAAACTACTTCTGTGTGTTTTGAGCAAGACAGAAAGATGCCGCTATTTGAATGCTTTAGTTGGAATTTCTATAGCTCAATATGCATATATGACAAGTCAACCAAGAGTTCCTTCAAAATCTTCTAAGACTTGCATAAGTTCTATATGTAATGCCTTTAGGCATAGTGGTCTTTCATCAAATACAAGAGCATTATGTGGCTTAAGCACAAAGATCTCTATGAACATTCAATGTGCAAACCTCACAACTATTCAAGA
The DNA here is from genome assembly GCA_027924645.1 of Cunninghamia lanceolata. Taxonomy (NCBI): domain Eukaryota; kingdom Viridiplantae; phylum Streptophyta; class Pinopsida; order Cupressales; family Cupressaceae; genus Cunninghamia; species Cunninghamia lanceolata. The sequence continues at coordinate 4,948,902 of BSBN01000161.1, forward strand.
GATGGAGTAGATCTCAAAGTTCAAAGAAGTATCACTCAAATGCATGAATTTAGTTTCATCACTAGGCACTCGTAGAAAGTGTATGAATGTAACTACAATATTTATTCATCACCTAGTTAGTGCAAAATATCACATGACTTTGAGCACATTTGGGGATAGAAATTTGTATGCAGAAGTTGAGCAAGATTTTACAATCCATGGAGATGAATGTATAAATTCTAGTGGGAAAGTAATATGGGATGGCATAGTTCAGGCATCTAGATATCCATCTGCTTCTTATTGGGATGTGGTAATTACAAATGCATTAATCATATATATACATGGATTTATAAAGAAAATATTGGCATTAAAGATACTACTATTATAGGAATTGGGAAGGTAGGAAATCTTAACATCATAGATGGAGTCTCTGGGGAATGATTATTGGTGTTAATAAGAAGTCATTACATGTGAGGGAGAAGGATTGTGGAATGACAATAACATATTTCAATGTCAAATAGTTGGTGGTCTTTTGATTGATTACCTTGGTTTACTTTTCAATCCTTCTTGAGCTTCTGTACTTTTTGAGGGTAAACCTTAACCAACTGGCACATTGTAAAACAGTTGTTTGGTCGAAATTCAATCGATAACATAGTTTTTGACAAATCAATCGACAAAAATAGAGGGTAAAAAATGTGGAGAAGAGTCGATTGAAATGGTCAATGACAAAAGTCGATGATTGCAGAGGTCCAAAATTTTGAAAACAACCATCACGTTTACGGTGGGCATTTTTTGAGTTGCTCAAACATCTTTCCATCTAGATGGGTAATTGTTCAATTTGGAGCATTCATTGTGCTTTGTGGGTTAACCCATTTTGCCAACATCTGGACATGTAATCGTCACTCTTTCCATGTAATGCTAACTTTGACCATCTCCAAGTTCTTAACTGCACTTGTGTCTTGTGCTACAACCATAACTTTTATAACTTTGATTTCTAGACTGCTACAGGCAAAGGCAAAGGGTTCATTCATGGAGCTAACTCATGATCTGATATAGCGACATTTGCCCTCTTCAATAATTGTTCCAACGATCGATCCAAAAAGTTGTGGCAGATCGAGTTGTTGTTGCCCTTTCTCATGCAACTATTATGGAAGAATCAAAAAAGATAAGGAGCCCATTGGTTGACTAGAATAAAGCATTACAATAGGCGTGACATGATGTAATGAGAGCAAGCCAAGCACGACATTGTTTTCAAATGGAAATGAACCAAGAAAAGAGCACTCTACTTAAACATCATCCAGTTCAATGGTCAAACAGTCAATAGTAATTTTACACTTCATCCAATCAAAAAGTAGTAAATATTTGTCCTATTTTTATCTCCAAAATTGATATTTCATTGTTGAAATGGACGATGTTTAAGAATAACCCGAAAAGAGGGCTCCCACACATGATATAGATATAGCTGCTCGTTTGTCCATCTTGCAAGATGCTAGGCCTGACCATATTATAGGAGATGAAAAACGCATTCTATTCACGATTCTACATATGGGTGGAAACACTCTTAATGCATTAGCAAAGAAAACGGAAGGAATAAGAAGTATGGATCGACCAATTACTTGGTTCCGATAGTGTCAAATCTGCCAGCGTTTGTATTAATTAATCTTGAAGACCTATCATCCGATGAAAATGTTCGTGTAACCTTATGGGGCTCCTGCTAGTGCTGAGTCCACAAAATGAGAAATCTCAGACAAATGCATCCTCGCAAATCACTGTGATTGCAGAATGCACACACAATATAGAGTGACCTTTCGAAACAGCCCCTCTGCCTGCACCATAATGAAAACAATGCGTGGAGGGCCATAATGCCCAAGAAGTGTTCGATCACATGAAAGAAATAAAGAACTTCTCGTGAAATATGATTATTGCAACGTGCAAAAGATGTTTGCATCGGCAGTTAACACTATTCCTTGAACTTCATTGGGCACATACATGGTTCCAAGAACCTCATCATCGGCCAATGAGGTGGTTCTGAAATATTGGGCAAGTCATGTTGATTTTAGCTAAGTATTGCAGTGACAAATTTGTTTACTAACAATCTTTATTAAAATCTTAGTCTTTCTTCTTCATTCATTTGCTCCTAGACTTCCCTTAAAACAATATGTCCTCCATCTTCCTTTGTCGTTTCATTCGCTTTGAACACCATCCTATTGTCATAGCAATGCATTGACTCCGTGTAGACGAAACAAGGCACGACCTCTCGCTTCAATGCTCTAGAACCTACAAACATATGTTGACTTGAATGGGAAACCCTAGTTTTTTCCATTCACTTATGTTGCTCTACTCCCATGAAATATTTAGAAAATCAATATAATAAATAGATTATGTTACCATCCTTCATTAATTATATATAGTATAAATATTATGCTAATAACTATTATCTAATATTTATATATTTTATAATACTTATAATACATTAGAACAATTGTCTTTACAAATATTGTGTGTGAACTGAGAAGATGGCGTTTTTAAATAAATTTTAGCCTTCTAAAACCCTAATGTTCATAGCTTTTGAACTTGTGCCTAGTTATATCATTTACAATAGTGATGGTCTCTTCTCTGTAGAGGATCACACAAGTTCATGCTTAACCATCAAGGCTCCTCTCCTTGTTATGCATGGTAAGCATAGATCAAGTGATGGCATTATGTTTTCTCTAGGCCTCATATCGCATTCCTAAGGCTCTTTGTTGCAAAACTTAGGGCATCAATATTTCCATAGATCCTTTGAAGAAGTTTTAGTAGTTGCAAGATCTTCATTGAAGGTCTATGCATATGGACATTTAGATGCAATGGACTCTTGGGATGTTGGGGAAAAGAGGGTGGCCGCAAATTTAGAAGATTTGGATAGGTGCCCCACTAACAACTCACCTTTTAGGTCAAACAATTTTGTGAAAAGGGTTGAACACATTCCAAATGTATTTTTTGATACAAATTCGAGTGTTTCAACATTTTCCAAGGGCACCCACATTTTTCTTTTAGTGTATGCCTTACCTTTTAAAATGTTTTTAAATGAATACCAAATGTTGGAGATTATTATATTTCTTTCTCTTATTAGGAAGCTAGACAACAATTGATCAAATTAATAACAATTTATTCTTTATTTTTTTGGTCCAACAATTCATCAAAATCTAGCCTTCATCAAGGCATAGTTAGCCTAAAGAAGCAAAACTTATGAGTTTTTGACTAAGAATCTATGTTTTATAATTGGTTAAGGGTTAATAATAAGTTTTAAATGGGCCAAACTATTAGAATATAACAAAGTTTCATTGATTAATACTCATTTTAGCATTTTTTGTGCCCTAAGGGAGCCTAAGTCTATAGGTTTTTTGATGAGCTCAACACATTACAGCTTCTCCTAGGGATGGCGTTTGTATTTTTGTCATGTTGTTTGGATTACCAAAATACCACTTGGCATGTAATCCCTTTAAACATTTTATTTTTGTTGTAAATGAGCAACACATTGTGATCTTAAATACCTTCATCTTGTGTAGCTTTTAACCTTTTCCAAGCATTGAATGCTATAAAACATAGACATGTATAATCAAATTCATATAGTTAAGGTTATCAAATAGAAACATGTTATAGCTAAGGTTATAAGACAAGAACATATACAATAAAATTTATTTTATATATCTATGGGTTAATATTACTAGAAAAATTAAGTTTGTTGATATATTTATTGATGTAAAGAAATAATCTTATTTGGGTTTGAGGGTATTTTTTCATGTCAATGTTTGAAGTTTACATAGTTGAAGTTGTAATATATCAAGCTACAAATTGAGTCATACGAACTTTCAATTAGATACTAATTTAACAATTTAAATCACTCTGCTTAAACGAGAAGCATCAAAGGAATTTACATAATTATTAATATATGAGAATGTGAGTTCTACAATTTATAGTAATTAGAATGAGAGAGATCTAGATGATGTGCCTCAAAATTGTCCCAAATGTTGGTTTAAAATATCTTTAATACACATTTTCTCTAGTAGCTCTATTATTCTATTTTTATATTTGTATTGTTTAATTATATCACTCATTAGGGGAGTTGTTGCTAGAATTGAAGATAACAACTTTATAACTCATACTACACCTGTATTCTAAGTTCTTATTTAGAATTACACGGTAGAAGCTTTTTTGGCATTGTTCTCAATTGTTACTTTGTCATTAAAAGAAATGCACTCTTCAAAATGGCTCATTTTCATTCTAAATGGAATTTAAATGCCATGTTTATTGTCATATCAAAAATTTAGATTATGAAAGTCAAAGCATAAAAACAAAATAAGTCTTTTATCCACATTTATTAAAAATTGATGCTTATGATGTTTAATGTGTAGAGTACTAGAGTGCACTTCTTTTTTATCTTGGTTGGTGTTCTACATATTTGTTTATGTGATGCTTGCAAAACTATTTTAACCTATAGTAGGTAGATGTGTGAAAATTGTGTTATTACATAGGATGGGTTCATAGTTTGTGATATCATCAATATGAGACAATAAATTTTTAACATATAAGCATTTCTAGTTGAAATTTATTTCACTAAAAGTAGGTCATCAACACTCAAATAAAAGTTTGATTTTTTTTAAAAACTACTAAAGTTTATCAAAAAAAATTAAAAAAATATGACATCCACTAGAGGAGAAATTTCATGTCAAGATGATATAATTGTTTTCTATCTTGGATAAACAATTAACACAAAATGTGGAGGCCTCTTGAAATAGTTGTCTTTAGTACAAGAGACTTTAAATGTTTATTAAAAATATTTATCAAAATGAAAAATAGTCCATACACTAAAATTTTAAGTTATCAAATACAAAAAAAAGGAGAAAAAAAATACTATAAAAAAGTGAAGGCCCCAATTAACCTCATTTTTCAACATTTTATCAACAATTATATTCTAGTGTTAATTTAACAAAAAATTCCATCCAAATAATTTTTTATTTTTTTAAATACAAATATAAACTACACTAAAAACTACATTTCATTAGTTTACATCATCCCAAATTTCAAAACATAAATGTCACTTTTAGATTATTGAAGTTAAAAATAGATTAAAGTTGTCCATTTTCTTTATAAAGGTGGGACACATCTTTGAACTTTCACCCCAATATATTACTACATTTGGAAACCAACATGTTAAAAAGCACATTCAGCACAAAACTTTTCTTTGTTACAAAATTTATTTTGAAGGTATATTAAAACTTGAATGGTAGGTAGATGTTGATATTTGACATGGGTGAGGGCAAGATCATGATGGGCCAAATAGTGGCAATGGAGAGAAAATGCATCATGGAGATATCCAAAATTGTGAAATGTTTGTTAGGCTTGAATTTTTGACTCATATTTGGTTTGAAAATGCAAACCAAAAAGGATAACTATTTTTAAGAAATGAATATTCATTTTGGAAAGAAACATCCACTTTATAAAATACAAAAAAATGTTTCCTATTCATATATTGCCACCCCCCACCCCAAAAAATTCCTCAGGATCACTTTGGAATAAAGTTTGGGAGTCCCAAACCTATAATTTGTTAGGATAGTGTGATATTTAAATTGTAATCCTAACGTATATAGCTAGGTCTCTAACTTTCTTGGAATGGATAACTTAGATGCCCATGAGGAGTTGACAGATTTATTTTATTATTATTCTTTGCATTATGTGAGATATTGTTGAAATGACATTGAATAAGTGAGGTTACAAAAGGAAGTCAAAGATAGATAGTTATGGAGCATCTTTCTCAAAATAGGCAATTACAATGTAATTCTTGCACTCATGGAGCACTGAAAAATAGAAAAATGGGTTTAATGACATCTTATGGTAGAATCTATGATGTGTCAATATGTAAGAGAGATTACTTTCTATTTTGAAGACCACTCTCATGTAGTGGGTCATGAGAATTTTTATCATGTTATTTTGAAACCATGTTTGGACCAATGGTATTAATTTATTGTGTTTTTTCTAGCCTCCTAAGTCTATATATCGAGGGCTTGGTATGGAGGAGGTATAGTTATTTTGCAAATACTCTTACATTGCTATAATTCTATCAAATTAGAGAAGATTGTATGAGATGTATTGGTGTACTGGTTTGTACTTCATTAATACAAGCTTGATACCTATTTGGTGGTGGAGTTTTTTCCAAAAGGGTTTTCTTCATGTATATCTAGTGTCATATATGTTTTTTAATTTTTTATTGCTATTATACATGCTTATCCATGCTCTATTTTAGTTTTAGGGTTAATCACATGTACCTCTAATCAGGTTAATCAAATTTGTATACTTTAAATTTATACTTATATTGTTATTGTTCATCAATTTTGATGACACAATTTCCAAACACATTACATGTTAAGAGTTCTTTCTAAAGTTTTCTTGAATTTGCCCTCAAAGCTAACATACTTATTTTAAACCAACTTTAATAAAATGAAAAGGGTTTATGGAGAAAATTTCTAGTATTCTAAAAATATAATATTTTTCTCATTATAATTTTAATACGTAATTATTATTTTTTGCATACACTATGTCTAAATTCTTGATAGATATTTATTGAGAAAAATCCATCTTTCAAATTGTGTACATCTTTTGTCAAATCTAAAAGAAGTGTCGCAATCTAGGCTTCATTAGCCCTACAAGTTTTTTAAAAATTGAATTTCATATTTTTTATTAAGTTAGGTTGGCCAACAAATTATTTTTTAATGTTTTAATAAAGTCACATTAAGAAATCATAAATAATTATTTATTTAAAAAAAAATCAAAAACATATGCACTACATCTACTCATGTGTTATTTGCTTGTATATAAAAATTGCTGAATTTTTTTATAATTAGGTTGGTCAGAATGACACCTACTTTTTAAAAAAAAATTAGTAGTGTCTCTTTGAAATATTTGATTTTCACCAAAATAATTTGAAATTTTTTAAAAATATAAATAGGTTTCATTCTGACGGACCTAATTATAAGTAAAAAAATCATCAAAATTTGTATACAAGTAAAAATTTACAAATAATGGTAAGTTGTTTTAACCCATTTTTATACTTGGTGACATCTTTTCCAAACATAGCCATAGGGATTTGATTCACATGGGTGTCTTAAATGAATCTGGACTTTGATTTTGGGGTAGTTGGAAGAGGGGTTAGTCACACTCTACCACGTAAGCCCAATAAATTGATGACATGTAGTGGACTTTGATAGTGGACAGAAGACACATGAAAAAATAGGCAACAATTTTTAGTAGCGACATGTTCTAATAGAAGCAGATGTTAACCCCAAAATATAATTTATTTGTTAGTGTATTTAATTAATCATACACTTTTGTATGATTTTAAGATGCACTTGTATATATTCATTGGCAAATGGGTTTGTAAGACATGTTTTTGGATTTAAAATTAACTCTCCAAGGTTTGTATGATTGTTTTAAACTAAATTGTAGGGTAGTACATAAAGTGGTAGACCAAGAAGACCATTACTTTGAATAATGATGGGTGTGTTGCTGATAGTTTTTGATAGATATATCATTTTATTGTGAAAAATAAAGATGTTGGTGAGAAAATAATTTTAGATGAAGAAGAGCAGTTGGGAAATCCTCACAAAGCATCAATTTAGAAACACCTACTACATGGATATTCAAAATCTCTTCCAACTATGGTTGGCACTCATCCACGTATGGGATGAAATTAAAAAACACTATGCATTTACTATATGTATGTAAGTGATTAAACAAAGCTATCAAATATTAAATCACTTCAAAAAATCTATTGATGCAAACAAAATAGATACGTTTTGATGTTTTTGTATTTATATGAAGTTGTTACATATTACATGAATATAATAAAAAATTAGCACTCATCTCTATTTTAACACATTATACAATTATCTTTTTCTAAATAATATATTCAAATCACATTCTACATAGAATCATGTCTCCTAAAAAATGTCAATAACATCACAATAAAACCAAAACCTTTCACACATATTACACTTGTAGTCTACATATGTTCATATTACACCTATTGGCATGCCCATTGCATCTTCAACTATAATTGCCAGTTGAATACAAACTTGAACTAAACTTAAACTAGACACATAGTCCATTCTAAATAATCGAAGAATATGGATGAAATAAACTTACTGGAAGTAAAAATGAAAGCATGAGAACCGGGATTGCAAACGTTGATATCACAACACATGGCAAAAGGTATGGGAATCTACAAATCCACAGTTCACATTTTTGGTGAGATAGACTTACAAATATGATTGTTGATTCATATAAAAAATTCAATAAAAATTAAAAACTATCAATGCAAATAAGCAAATTTACCTTCCCCAAATAGAATTTGTTGAAAAAATATATGGATATTTTTGTGTAGGCTGTATCCAACATAACACAATGAACATCAATAACTAATGTTAAGGTAAACTACTCAAATTATTAAGCCAATATACACTTTAAATACCATATTATATTAATCCTTAATAAATTGTTCTATTATTTTTTTATTAATAATTATTAATTACATTTATCAACTAATTATATATTATTTTTATTTAAGATAAATATATCAACATGAAATTTATTTAATTTTTAATATTAATATGAAAAATATTTATCTTCATTTTAATTAGTTAAAATAATTGAAATCTTATTTCCAAGACGACTTTCATGCATGTTTGTTGTTTTTGAATGGAAAAATAGAATGGCTCACATCTGCTTAGCTCAATCTAGGATTTTCCTGCTCTCCATTCGGCTTGCTCTCTTGTTGGGTCTGGCACTTTGGGTGATGGGTTTGTGTAGGTGGTGGATCTTGTTGGTGGTTCTACGATGGTTGTTGGGAAAGTTTCCCCATGTGTAGATTCTAAATTCATGGGTTTGGGCTCCATGACTATATGCAGAGCTCCTCCCTTATCTTCTGGTGGTTTTTCACCTAGTTTTGCATCCATTTCCTTTAGCAATGCTATTCTAACATAGTTTATGGCTCTCCTTCTATTCAATCTTGGGCTTGGATGGTTATGGGCGACCCCGATCTTTGCAGATTTGGTAACCTCATCTAATATAAATGATTAGGAGATTTATGGTCATCTTTCATTGCATAAAAAGCTTTTGCTCTTTCCTTATGCCCCATATTCTTTGATGGTCATCTTCGGAAAGGATGTTATTGAGTGTAAGGAGTATTATGCTTCTCTTAAGGTTTAATCTACCACTTCAATCACCTTAGGCCAAGCCTCTCTAAGATCCATGCTTGGCTCTTTAAAATTTAACACCATCTTATCTCTAGATTTGTTGAGATTTATCCCTACACCAGAGGATTTTTATTGTAATTTTTTATATAATGCTAATGATAGGGTTGTTGTGCTTGATGTAGGGGTTTGGATGTGGGGTTTTCATTCTCTAGGGATGAAGCCCTAGTTTATCTCCTTCAATCTGGTGACTACTCCTCTCTCCATCCAACTTATGTAGGTTTAGTTACCCAATCTATCACTCTAATTTTGGTTGGAATCTTGTTTTGCGGCCATTGGTAATGCTTTGGGATGATCTTTATTGATTGATCTAACTACTACAACATTCACTCATATAAATTTTACTTGAATTTTAGTTGATCTGGACATTTCCAAGGCTCTTCTAGCAGATATCTCTTGCAGGTGGAGAATCATCCTTGGGTTTAGCCCATTAATTTTGAAGGTCTTCCATTTTTATTGTTGCAAATGTTTTACTATAGGTCATTTAGTATCCGATTGTTTCTACCAAAAATGAAGATTGATTCTTTGGCTTCTTTGTGGCAGGACGTTCTCCCACTCCATTCACTATTGATGTTGCTCCCTTTCTCTATTCAAGTGATACCTATAAAATTTTTGAGACTTCCCCTTATGAAGTGGATTCTCCTAGCCCAATGGTGGTTAGGGTGTCTTGTGATGGAAAGACAGGGGCTCTTGTCACTAATGCATCTATAGTATTGGCTTTTGAGTCACATTTGGTGGACACTCTTGGTGTGTCTATGACTATGGATCTTATTTTTTTTGGAAATTGCTCCTATTGAGGTGGCCTCTTTCCCTTCTAAATTTGTTCATGATGATGACTATGTTCCTTGGATTCAAAAAAGGAGGAAAGACCCTCCAAAATTTAGTCTTGATTCTCACTCCCAAAAAGAAGGGGGAAGGTCTGCTAGGGAGGGCTTAGGAACCATGTAGGCTCTTTTGAGTGGTTCTTAGTGGATAGGTTGGTTGGTGAACTTATTGTGTTTGATCTTATGGGGGCATTATTTTTTAGCATTGTATTAGATTTGTTTCAACCTACTATCAAGGTTGTTTCCCTCTGGGCATTGTGTTGTTGTATAAGGGTGGGAGCCCTTTCAAAAACCCCTTTTACCCTTTACCAAAAATATCACATTTAATTATTATCCTTAACCATTAGTGATAAATTTTATAAATGACACAATATCAGTTTCAATTATAATTTTCATATATAGAAAGAAATAGAGTAAGTTTTCTAAATAATTTTTTTAATAAGATTTATAACTTAGGATAGAATCTCATCTTCAATTATTATCTTTAATTCTATTATATTCTTTAAATAAAATGTATTTACACATAACATTAATATTATAGAAATTGTGTATTAATTTTTTATTTAATATTAAATATAATTATTTGTAAGGGTGAAAAGTATTCTTTTTCTTTTTGTTTAGATTTATGACTAGTGTATAAGTGTATTATTTTTGCATAAATATTGGAAATTAACTAAAGCCTTGATTGAACTTGACTCCCTGGGATCCATCCTAGCGATTTGGATATGATTTGTAGATTCTCCATTCCTTGACCCAAGTTGAATTTGTGGGTATGATTATAAACCTAATTTAAAATCAAAACTAAAATTTTGACCACTAAACTTTCAAATTCAAATTTAATTATGGGTCAAAGTCAACTAGTTGTTGATTTGAGAGTGAAAGGTTTAAACTTGTATGCTAAGGTGTTGTATAAGAGGGTAAACCCTAATTCATTTATCCATCAATCTCTTGTCTAATAATCAAATTATCACTTAGAGAACATTAATTAATATTGCATTAGCATTTAAGGTCATAAAAACAACTCACTAATTCAATTTATTTCATAAGCTCACTTTATAAAATAATTTATTTCAAAAGCTCACTTTACTTGTTTTTTTTAACGAAGGAATCAAATACCTAGTGGGACCCGCGAAGCGAAGTCCTAACATGCACCAAGTTATAACCTTCGTCTGCATGAGCTACTCTACACCCATGCAGAGGTAAATCAAGGGACTCGAACCAACAACCATCATCCAATTTTTCCAAAGGCTTGACCGTTTGGCCTATCCCTGAGGGCTACTTGTTGTATCATGCTTTATAAATTTAATTTATTTCATAAACACACTTTACTTTTTAAAGTGACTTTATAAAGTTCAAAGAGGTCAAACAACTTAAAATTAGAGTTAGACAAGGCCCCCCTCATATGATTTAAAACATGTGTGAGTAACATTAATTTTAAAGTTTTTTAAAGGTCCCCTCTTAATGCAAGATTAAATCCCATCCCTTGGAGTGGAATCATCTTGCACCTTAAGATCTAGGGAAATCCTCAAAAAACTCTAGAATCCTTATAATTTCTTATAAAAAGAGTTCTCACCCATGAAGAGTTCATTATTAAAGAAAGGGGAAGGAGAGGAGAGATAAGAGGAAGGGGAAGATACCCTTCCATCCCTTTCTCCTCTTCTATCTCATCTTCATAACATAGTTAGGTTTTAAGGTGTCTATTTTTTGAATTTTATTTTCTTATTCTCTCCCATTTTCTATCATGCTAGGATTAGGTTTTGATGAAGAAGTTATAGTTTTATTATAATCTTCATCATTTTTTATTTAGTTTGCTAGGATTGTATTTGTGGAGTATTTTTCTTATTGTTGATATTTTGCAAGTGGAAAGAATCCAAGGAAATAAGGAAATCGAATAATTATATTGTAGTGTTTGTTATCTCCATAAAATTAACCATGGTAGAAATCTTACATTTTATTTCTATTTAAGTAAATGTTTAATTAATTTACATAAATATTTTTATCAATTTATTTGATTTCCATAGTTCATTTTACTTTAACAATTTATAATGTATAATTTATGGACTCAACTCAATGGGCATATTACATCATTTACTCTATCTAAATTTACACGAGTTCATGCATGTGTAGATTAAGTAGGCCACATCAATTCTAACTCCTCGACAACCCTATCCATCATGATTTCATTCTTAATTTTCACATGATGTCATGATTGTGTATGTTGAGAGGGTTGTGCTCCAATTCTAACTCCTTGACAACCAAGTACATATCATGTTTTAATTTTTAGCTCATGTTTGTGTAGATTGAGGGGGCACACTTGTTCTAGATCCTCAAAAACCCCACATATTATGTTCTTATTTTTATGCATGTTTGTATAGATTAAGGGGGGGCATATTGGTTCCCAATCATAAAAAAAACCCTATACATCATGACATATTTCGTTTTATCAACATTTGACATGGTTTCATGGGGGCCAACTCAGTTCCATCCTCAAGACTCCATTTCTAGACTCAAACCTTGTATATTGTTGCCTTTTTTACACTTGATAGATTACACACTAACTAAGATGGAAAAAATGACAATTACGATCTATGTTTCTATTTTTATATAGGTTTTACTAATGATTTGGGTGTGTATATTAGGAGATGTTTCTCTAACAAAATCATGGAAAAATTTGTTGGCACCATTTCAAGTCACTCCAATATTTTGGTGCCATTATAACAATTTGAATTGCATGCATAAAATTATTGTAAGTGATAACTAATTCTCGTGCCCATTTTGTAAGTGATAACTTAATTCATTTGAATGATAATTGTCTTGCATGTGAAGTGCATTTTTCTTTGCACTAGAATCAATTACATTCAAGGCTTTGAGCATTGGGGCAAAGTGCCTATAAAACAGGTTGCATTGTAAGTAATTGCACACATCAACTGTAGGCACCAATTGAACTCCAAATACATAGATTAATCTTGTTCTATTCATTTGTATATTTAGCTTTATGCATTTTTATTTGTTTAGTAAGCTTTAATAGTAATTCTACATAGTTATTTTCTTTAACATAGTAGTTCAATGCATGAGTTTATAATGAAATTGTTGAGCCATTGCACTTCAAGTGAGACCTATGATCATAAGACAACATGCTTATAATCTACAATAATGCATTAAACTTAGTAAATGGAGGAAATCTAGGAATGGCCCCCATGGTTAACATTTTGGTTCCATTGTTGGGACCTTTGTAAAGCTCTTTGTTGTTCAAGAAAATACTTTAGCAAATAATGCATGGAAAAATATGTAAGTGGTTCTCATACAAAGTGGAATGAAGTTGAAATACCTATTGGTGCATAGATTCATCAATGGTGAGATAAGGAGTTGTTTGGTAATGAACTATATGAAGAATTTTGGGTTGAATTTCCTAAGCACCTATTTTACTGGTTGTTTGGATGACTTCATCAACATTGGAGTGTTCACTAATAACTTGTTAATTGTATGCCTGAGTTAATTGTTCAATTAAAGCATGTTGACCTAGTATGGACACATGTTGTGGATATATTTATGAAAGGCATCATTGATTCCTACATTCTTCAATTTATAGTGTGAACCTACTCCACAATCAAGGAAGCTTTGAGTAATTTCTTAACTCCTTTCTGTCACAAATTGTTTAAATAAATTTCATTGTGGGTGAGGATATTGCTAGTAGAAAAATATGTTAAAGTACTTCTGATGGAGAAATACCTTAACACACTAAAGGATGCACGGTCAATGGCATGGTTAGTTCATGAAGTAGTGGGAAAGATGAATATGTAGACCCACAACAAAATAGTGCATAGTGTGCATGGAGAGAATTTTATGAGGTAGAAAGAAGTTATTTTAGCTGAAGTGATGGTAGAGAGTGCTAGGAAGACACACCTTGCACAAATGAGGCAAAGAAAGTGTGAAAGCATTGATAATAAATATCACATAGATGTGTCTTTGAAGATGTATGGGTTGAGTGCACCTTTGTGAAGTTTGACAACTTATCGAATGGAACCCCAATTTATGAAACAAAAGTTATTGCTACTGAGGTTGAATATATGTGCTTAGATGATGATGAGCCATCATGTTGGCCAAGAACATTATCCTAGGTGGATTGAGTCCACAAAAGAGAATTCTTAAGTGATTGTGAAGAATTATACAAATTTGTAACATGTACACTCCAACAAAAAACTCAGAAAGGCATTCTAGAAGAGGTATTTTAACCTCCTTATGACAATGTTTTTAATAACATTGTTTATGGTTTTAAATTTTTTTCTCAATCTACAACTTTTTAAGTAAATAAGCTAATCACAAAGGCATCAATATCCATGTATATTGTAACATGTAGAATCCCATCATCATTTATAAGTAAATGCTAACCATTGTGAAGCCCTACGTTGGAGATGAAGATGCTTATAGGAATTGGAAGGCATGTGATTGTGAAGAATTATACAAATTTGTAACATGTACACTCCAACAAAAAACTCAGAAAGGCATTCTAGAAGAGGTATTTTAACCTCCTTATGACAATGTTTTTAATAACATTGTTTATGGTTTGAAAATTTTTTCTCAATCTACAACTTTTTAAGTAAATAAGCTAATCACAAAGGCATCAATATCCATGTATACTGTAACATGTAGAATCCCATCATCATTTATAAGTAAATGCTAACCATTGTGAAGCCCTACATTGGAGATGAAGATGCTTATAGGAATTGGAAGGCATGTGAGATGGCCTAGAGGGTGAAGGGTGTCAATGATGATGTCTAGAATATTTGACTTTTTGTAGCCACACTAGATGAGTGTAAGATTGGTACTCATGATTTGATAAGAATGGAATGAAAGTAGATCTCAATGTTGTTTGAACAAGCTTCCTTGTGGAGTTGGATTACCTAGAGATGTCTCACCAAAACATCATAATTATGCTCAAGAAGATCAAGTACCTTTCTGAAGAGATTGTGTGCAAATATGACCACTATTTCAAGGAGTTGTGTTCAAATATTTGCTAGGCCATAGATGATATTATCAAAAAGGAATGCTTCATTGGAGGCCTAACTATGCATATTTAATGTGAGCTTGTTTAGTGCACACTCCAAACACAAAAGGAATCTTTGGATACTACACTATACCTTAACATTTTGGGTGATGTTTCTTATGGTTCCAATGCTAAGATCAAAGCACAAATGGGGCAAATGGGTGCCTAGATTAAGCAAATGGATAGTAAATCTAAAATACAGAGAAACCTTTGGTGTACATGGTGTTGAAGTGAAGTTCAAATTGAAACCAATTTCTAGTAGTGAGAGACTGGGTAGTTGGTGTTGTACCATTTCCCTAATTTTTGTATATCCTAAAATACACCATATGCCATGATGGGCACACAACCTCATCATGACCCTTTTAAAAAATTGTAATGGATGAATGCCAATTTTTGGTGTAAAGTTTGCTATTTTTCACCCATGACACCAACTCATGAAGAGTGGTACAAACAATATGAGAATAGTGTTGAAAAGTAGTAATGCCAACCATCACTTAACCTATTGAAAATAATCAAGGATACAATGCACCGCAAATCAAGGTAATGTTGTGTAGAGACAAAAGTATCTTGCACAAAATTACCAAGGACACTAGGAATGAGGCTAGGGTCCTTATGAACATGGAGGATGTGGATGTGGTAGTAATGATGGTTGCAATGATGCCTAACCTTGTCCCCTAGTAACATGTTACAACTGTGGTGAGGTAGGCCATACTTCGCATAAATGTGAGATGTTCTCATTTTGTGGATATTATGATGGTGACCACAAAATGTAGGACTACGTTGTTCTAATTCATTAATTAGACACAAACAAGAAAGAAGCATAATGATCCAAAGGGTCATGTTGACACTCCCTGAATAAGGATGTATAAGTGGCCATAAAGACTGGAGCTGGTGAAAGATGTAGAAAAGAGGCACAACATGATATGGTGCATGCTATTGGTATGAACGAGGTATATTACCTAACCAATTTCCTAATTAGGTCCTATTCACACTAGTTTACTTAAGTATACTTAGGACACACTTATGATAGTTATCTCTTTCTATCTCAGGTCGTACGATTAAGACAATTGTCATCATCCTATGTAGTCCTATCTCTCAACCTTGTCTATATAAGAAAGGTCCCTCGTGTACTTTTTGTATCATGGATCATATTATATCATAATATCATAATTCCATTTTTATACCATAATCAAGCAATGCATCCTCTTGCTACTCTCTTGTGGAAGGTTAATCTTTGGTTTTGTAGGTGATCTTGAGAGCTTGAGTTCATTAGGGACTCTTACATGGTATCAAAGCTTTAGATTTGCAAGTCCCTTCTCAAATATGGTAGAAAATCAGGCATGAGCTTTTGTTGGATGCATTTTTGGGCAAAAAGGACCCCACAATTAAGTCTAGAAGGCCTAGAAGATGAATTTTGATATGAAATACCCTATATTTTGGAATTTAAAAAATTTGGCCATTTTTGGAGGGTTTGAGAAAAAGTCAGAGAATATTTTGTATGGATCCTTATGGCCTCTGCATAGTCAAAATCTGCAGGAGGAATCTTCATCGCTATTGACTGCTGGGTAAAGTCTTCATCTATCAAGTAAAGGTATTATTCACTAGTTTTTTAATATTTTTTGTGATATATTTATTATTCTGCAGATATTCTTTAGATCCATAGGGTACAGTCATGCCCTGCTCTCACAGGTACTGCATATATCCATTAGTGGGTCAGAGGGTAACATGTTGAACGATCTACACCATACACCCAGGCAGCCCTTGCCACACATAGTAGCGGTGGCATCTTCATCAGATCTCAGAGGTATATTCCCCCTCCTAATTACTAAACCACCCCTATGAAACTAATATCGCTTGGTAGTTTTTCAAATTGACACTTTTCTACATCTAGCAGTTAACGACACCAAATACCAATAGAATCTCTAGGGAATATTCCCTAACCACCCTATAAAATAGCTCTTGGAAGCCATGAAACCACATATCTA
The DNA here is from genome assembly GCA_027924645.1 of Cunninghamia lanceolata. Lineage (NCBI taxonomy): Eukaryota > Viridiplantae > Streptophyta > Pinopsida > Cupressales > Cupressaceae > Cunninghamia > Cunninghamia lanceolata. Next base: position 4,966,021 of record BSBN01000161.1, read on the forward strand.
GACTGATAAGTAGTTTCCCGTGCTTGGAAAAGGTAGTTTCTAGCTAAAAGTGGTGATTTTTCATTAGAGAAGGCAATTTTTCAAAAATTATTGGTGGTTTTGAGATCTCTAAGAATATTCTAGTGAGCCAGGGCATATTCTGTCATCAATTTCTAGTGACATTAGCATGACATCATCATCTTTTCAACCCCATCCAACTCCCTACTCCATTGCAGTTTTATTTTTGGCACTTGAACTTCCTAGGCCTCCTTAGGCATACAGGCTCCTTTTTGCAAGCAATTTTTTTTATTTGGGATAAAATTTCATAGGATTCATAGTGGTGCAATTAATGTTTATTTTGGTGTCTATTTTTTCTAGAAATTGCAGATTTTCACAACTGTTACTGAATAGTTCTTGTTTTGGGAACTTTTGAGATTCTGTTTGGGCTCATATGGTAACATTTTTGGGTGCATTTTTTTGAAAGTGCATAATTTTTCATGTACTTCTTAATGATGTAATTAGATTGATCTCATTTTGGATAAGAATTATACTTTCAGTTTGTGACCTAATTTGGCATTTGTAATGTACTAATATCAAGAGAAATTTGTTGTTTTTGGTTAGTGGCAACTGTAATTTCACTAAATATAAAGTGCCAATATCATATATTTCTGGGGGGTCTCATGATTGAGTGAAATTGGGGGGTAATCTTGGATTTTTAATCTCTGATTTGATCATTTCAGAAGGTATCATGGGTTTTTCTATTCATCCTTCTGTGGAAAACCTGAATAAGGATAATTAAGAGTCTTTATAAAAAGACATCTCAACACATTGTAGGTGGCTTAATCTTTTTCCTTATCTTTATGGACTCATACCTGAACTAGACACACCTCAGAGGAAATATGCATGGGATATCAGAAATGATCATGTCCTTGAATTGATTTGTTCTAGTGTTGATTTTAACATTATGTTCCATCTCACATATTGAGTGCCCACACACTCTTTGGACCAAAATTTGGGAGATCTATGGAGACACATCTCTCTACATTCCTTGATGATCCTTTTTTGGACAATCATTGATCTAGTGCAAATAATATAGCCTATGATGATGATACAGAAGAGGATCTTGAATATCTAGTAGGTCTTGATCATTATGATGAAATTGAGACTTCTCTTGCTTCTCCTCCTATAGAGATCACATCTACATCACCTATTGCTTCTAGTGATTCTTTGATTCAGGATCATTCCAGTCTTTCAGATCCACCTCATTTAGATTCCTATTTATCAGACATTGCATCCTTGTTTGTGGAGTCTCACATTTCATATTTAGAGGACACATTTGAGAGTTTATCTCTCCTCTTTGATGATAATGATGTCATCACATCTTCAGTGTTTCAGATGCAGTTCAATATCTTTCCTTTCCTAGTTCTACTTCATTGATTGGGTATTCAATTCCTAATTTGGAGGAGACATTTTTTTACAACATGAGGACACAAGAGTTGTATTCTAGGACACACATATTGATTTGGACTCCCTTTTCATCTAGATTGTAGGAGTTTCTTCTTCATCCACCATTGTATTTGTTTCTTCCCAAGGGGAGAAATGTTGTTTGCAGGTAGTGGATTGTTTTATGTCTTTAGGCATTCATCATTAACACATGAGCTACTTCTTTGTGGGGGGGATCTATCACCTCACTCTTTCTCCCCTATGGGGGGTTATTGATGGTATGTTGGTTACAAAAGTAGTGCTTGTCGGGTCATGTTGAGTCCTCCTTCCTTCTTTCACTTTCTAGTTTTCTCTCTTTTGGAGAGGGGTTTTTTCTTATGGGATTTTCTCCTTTACTCCATTTGTGAGAGATCTTTTCTACATGGGTACCTAATATGGTCTTGTAGCTGGGACCCATCCATCATCCATCATTACATATTTTCATGCTTTCTCATTCACCCTAAGTTGTACTTAAGGGGAGGTGTTGGTGTGAACATGGTATATTAGTTAACCAGTTTCCCTATTAGGTACTATTCACACTAGTTTAATTAGGGAAAACTTAGGCTAATTATCTCTTTGTGTCTCATGTCATATGATTAAGACACTTGTCATTATCCTATGTAGTCCTATCTCTCAACCTTGTCTATATAAGCAAGGTCCCTCATGTACTTTTTGTATCATGGTATCATATCATATCATAATATCATAATTCCATTTTTGCACCATAATCAAACAATTCATCCTCTTTCTACTCTCTTGTGGAAGGTCAATCTCTAGTTTTGTAGGTGATCCTAGGAGCTTGAGTCCATTGGCGACTCTTACGCATGCATGGAAGGAGGTCACTCCAACTATATAAGCTCAAAGTTTGCTCAAACCTAAACATCAACGTAGTGCTTTCATGGAGGATATGCAAATTATCCTCATAGCTCAATAGAAATTTGTCACACAAAATCCAATTGAGCATGACGAGGAAGAGGTTAACTATAATATTCTCAAACTTCTCTACAAAGGGAGGAATACTAGAAAAGTTTAAATCTCTCTTGGAGAAGCTAGGATTACAAGAGGATTAAGAAATACCATTTACCAACACCTATAAAGAAATTAATGTGTGCAAGGTTATGTGCACAATGGAGCCAATGTATGATGCTGAGTTACTCTTACCTTTACAAGTTCATGGCTTTCTATTGCAAGATGTACTAATTAACATATGCACTAAAGTTAATGTCCTAAACAAATTAACATGAGCCATAATAATCCCATTGCCACATGTCTTATTCATGGTGAATAACACCCCAAAAAGACCTATTAGGTTGCTATGAGATGTAGGAATTAATATTCAAGGAGTAAAGTTCTACGTGATCTTTAAAGTGAAAAATTCCCAATGTTGATTGAAACCCTATACTCGTGGGAAGACCATTTTCTTTCAACCCAAAGTTGGCATGCATTTTAGGTAGTGCACCATGAGCTTTGAGATTGATGAGACATACATCATCATCCTACTAGATCTTGCTAATGAGGCACTTTTTGTGGAGATGGTGTATATTGAGGAGAAAAAACTGAAGGATCTTTACCATGTGATGGTAGGCAAAGTGGATAATAGTTAACCTAATTTTGAAGGAGAAATCCATTGTGATAGTGCATCTAAAGCTAGTTCTAACACTTAGCTTGAAACATGGCTAATTGGTGACTATGGGCTATAAGGAAAGTCATGTGTAAAGGTTTGACATCGCACCTACTTCTAGAGAACCTGGACACATAAAAAAAAGTCTTGGGCACTGAAGCAACACATTGCCATGACTAATTCAAGAGTTTTGCACATACATAGACTCTAGCACATCAAGGTTGCACCATTCTTTGATGGGATTAAAAATCCTATTTCATTTTTCACTCAATGGAATGTGAATTCCATGTGAATCCCAAGCATCTCACTACCATTCTCTACATTCTATGGAATAAGCCAACAAGATGTTGAGTGGTAAAACAATTAGTCATCATAAGTTGGCCACAGTTTCACACATTATTTCTATGCTAATTATATATCCTTGGAGTATCATAGCCTTTGTTTTTAACTAGCTAGAAGTTTTCCATAACCAATGCAACATTGTGTGAAGTTATATGGGGCCCTATGGTCAGAAACTATTCATATGATACTTGGGCATACAAGTTTGTCGATACCTTGGGTGGCCTTGTACTTTTTTGGTATGGACAAAAGGAATTGTTCTAACAGATCATCTCCTTAGATCAACTCAAAGGTGACTTTATGTTCACATTTAGTTTTATTGATCACACTCTCAGGTTGAATTAGACACTCGAGAACATCCAGGAGGCACTTTTTTAAAAACTAGCCAAAGTATGTGAGCATAGTTTAAAAATTAGTAGCTCAAGTAGACTTGGGTACTAAGTGTTGGTAAAGGTGTCTCAACATTGCATCCAAATGTTTCCTATTTATTAATAAGTTGTATGTATTTATTATTTTGTCCTCACATGGGAAAGAGGGCATCCCACTTTGAGGTGGCATTCTTGGTCACATGTCAATATTTTGTAATTGTGTGTAAGAGGTTGTAATAGCATCTAATGTCATCATAATGTGTAAGATCATCTTATGGGATTGTAAGATGGGAGTTACTTATATCAAATTCTATGATGTGTAAGAGCATGATTATAGTGGAACTTTACATTGGAATCTTGACAAACATTATGACACATGTGATGATGTGTCATAAGGCATATTTTAATGAAGATAATGGAACCCAAATGGAGCACCCAAGTTGGTGAGTTGGTAGTACAGATTATAATGTGTAAGAATCTTCTACTATTAGCATGTTGACTCATCATGGGGATTTAGGCACCATTTTTAGGGGTGGTAGTTTTCCATGGTTTATGTTGCAAGTATGAGGTTAACCAGTGTTGTCATTGATGTCAACATACTCATATTGCATTAATAAGAAGGATTGGATGAGATGTGTGCTGAGGTTATTAAGGAAATTAGTCTCAATCAGAAACAGTGAAGAACAATGATGAGAAGAGGGCAAAAGTACTCAATAGGTTGAGGATCAGAGGATGCGGATTAAAGGGTTTGTAGATATGAGTCTTGAAATGTTCCAGTTAAGATTTCAGAGGTCCACATGAAGATCTAAAGAAGTTATGTTTGCTTAAATAGAACCGGTTCCGACAGGCGTCCAGTGGTGACAGAGTGTCACAGATTGGTCCGGTGAGCTCCAGAATTACATTATCTCATTCTATGGATTGGAGAGAATGTTGAAGAAGTTCGTGTGAAGTGACAACCAGATTTGTTCATGGTTTGGAGGTCCGAAAGTATCTTTTTCATTATGACAATAATGACAGACTATGTTCTTGAAGTTCCGGATGAAGGAGAGAAGGATTCTAGTAAGCAGATGAAGTGCGGATGTTATTGGTGATTCAGGAAAGGTTGTGGTGATCCTTGGATTGTGTTTAATTCATGTTGGTGGTCCGCATTGAAGTTAGAGTGCGCATTTGAAAAATAACCACTGGATGATGGTGTTCTTCCTGAGACTGGCTGACCGAATGTATTACACGTCTTGTGAATGATCTTGTAGGTGTTTGCCAACTTAGATGATTGTTCCTAAGTCGATGCCTTGTATAAATAAGGGTTTGTGAATTTATTTTGAAGTGTGTCTTGTGGTGATGAGAGTGAGATAGCGAAGAGAAGTGCGAAAGGTAGAGCAGGAGTTTTTGGGCTTAAATGGAACTGATCCAGGCATGGTAAAGATGTCAATCTCCAGATCAAGTTTGTAATACTTGTTATCTTGTAGACAGTGTGTCTCTTGTAGGCAGTGTGCCTCCTTGTGAGCAGTGTCCTCGGGCAGTGAGCCCTAATTGGCATGTGCCATCTATTTTTCTTATTCTTCTAACAGAGAATAATCCTTGGGTTAATCACCCCGTGGTTTTTCCCTTAACCAGGTTTTCCACATCAAAATCTTGGTGTCTCATGTGTTGAAGTGTATCTGCTCTAGTGTTTATGCCTTATGCTTTCATGAATGATTAATTGCTATGCTATTGATTAACAAAATGGATTTAAGTGTTTGAATTGTAAGCAAAGTAAGGATAACTGATTCACCCCCCCTCTCAGTTATCAACAATTGGTATCAGAGCCAAGTTCCTCTAAAAGGAGCTTAACTGCTTGAGGAGATCCAGGATGTTGTCATACAAGAAGGATAGTCTGAAGTTTGATGGAACCAACTTCTCTCTTTGGAAAGGTCACATGAAATGTCACTTGGAGTGCATGGGAAAAGCTTACTTGTCCATGGTCACAAAACCATATGTACCTCCACAGGGTGGTCCGACAACTCTAAATGAAATCACAGATGCTGAAAACAATCTGCGGACTAAAGAGGCTCTTCTAAGTGCATTAACTGACTCAGAGCTCTCAAATGTTATTGACCTACCAACTGCCTATGAGATATGGATTAAACTAGAACTTCTGCATGAAGGAGATGAGTTTGTTAAGAGTGCAAGGTTGCAGAGTCTCAAAGGGAAATTTGAAAGATTGAAGATGAGAGATGATGAAAATATCACTACCTTTATGCCAAGAGTAAATGAGCTGGTGTGTGGAATTAGGAATGCTGGTGGAGTTTTGGATGAAAATGAGATTGTTTGCAAAATTCTCAGATCTCTTTCTGCTGCCTACAAAATCAAGGTTGCTGCCATTGATGAATTCAGAGCCCATACAACTGTCACAAGAGAACAATTGGCTGGCAAACTGGCTGCATTTGAAATGACCGAGTTTGGAGATGATCCCCACAAGACTGAATCTGCATTCAAAGCCAATGTCTATGTGAAAGGCAAACAAATATTTGATCTGGGAGAAAACTCTTCAAGGAAGCTGTCATGGTATGATCAAGCAAGAAAAGACATGGAAGAGGAAGAAGCAGAAACAGCTCAACTTGAAGCCCTCATTGCAAAAAGACCGCCAAGAGGATCTAGTAAGTATGAAGAAAAATTACCCTTTAAGTGCTTCAACTGCAATAAGATTGGTCACTTTGCCTCAAGATGTCCGGAAAGATCCACAAGATCAAATTCTAACAGACAAAGGTTCCAAAAGAATTGTTATTATGTTCATGAAGAAGCTGATAATGAAGGAGTGACAGATGATGAATCAGAGATAGGAGACAAATCTGGAAATGAATGGGTGTTCATTGCCATCAAGGAAGAAGATCCAATATCCCCTGAATCTATCAATCATAAGGTTATAGAAAGAGCTTTAGCTGCCCAAGTTGAAGAAAAGAATGATTGGGTTATTGACAGTGGATGCTCTCACCATATGACAGGTGACAAGAACAAGTTCTTAGATTTGGAAAGGTATGAAGGAGGATTGGTAAAGTTTGGTGACAATTCTGCTGGTAGAATCAGAGATAGGGGAACTATCTCTTTTGATGAAAAGAACAAAACCGGTAATGTACTGTATGTTGAAGGATTGAAGCACAACCTTCTCAGTGTTGGTCAGTTGGTGGACAAAGGCTATGATCTCCGGTTCAAGATTGGAAGATGTAGGATCTTTGAAAGCTCCGGAACTGAGATTGCATCTGGTACTCAAACAAAAGGTAATATCTTCCATCTAGTTGGTACTAATAAAAGTTGTTTGTTTGTTCAAGTTGATCAGAGTTGGTTATGGCATAGAAGGATGTGTCATGTAAATTTTGATAACATCATCAAGATAAGCAATACTTAGGCTGTAAAAGATCTTCCAAAGTTGGTAAAACCTACAAATAGTTTGTGCAAAGAATGTCAGCTAGGTAAACAGAGCAGAGTCTCATTCATAAGCAAGGATCAGTCCTCTACCGGATTATTGGAGTTAGTTCATACTGATCTAGGTGGTCTGAAAAGAATCAAGAGTATGCAAGGTGATAGATACTTCATGTTACTGATTGATGATCATTCCTGGATGATGTGGGTCACCTTTCTGAAAGAGAAATCAGAAGCGTTTGAAAAGTTCAAAATCTTCAAGGCTATGGTAGAGAATCAAACCGGATTAAAATTGAAATGTCTGAGGCCTGATAGAGGTGGTGAATTCACATCCGGTGAATTAATAGACTTTTGTGAGAAGCATGGTATAAAGAGACAGTTATTTGCTCCTAGGACTCCACAGCAGAATGGAGTAGTTGAGAGAAAGAACCAGACCATCTAGGAAGCATCAAGGACAATGATGATGGAAGCAAATGTTCCCCAGATGTTTTGGAAAGAAGCTGTCAGCACTGTAGTCTACACTCTCAATCGAGTTCAAATCAGAAGCAATACCGATAAGACTCCTTATGAACTTTGGTTTGGCATCACTCCTACTATGAGATATTTCAGAGTATTTGGTAGCAAGTGTTACATTAAAAGAGATGAAGATCTAGGAAAGTTTGATGCTAGAAGTGATGAAGGAATTTTCTTGGGTTACTCCACTCAAAGCAAAGCATACCGGTGTTACAATAAGAGACTGAGAAAGATGATAGAAAGTACACATGTGAAGGTTGATGAAGGTATTGAGAAGCCCTCAAGATTTTATGAGTATGATGAAGATGATCAGAATGATGTTCTGGTTCAAGGAGCTCCATCCTCTCCTGAAAGTCAGATTCAGACTGATCCGGTAAATCAGGAAGAAGAGACAGGTTTGAATGAGCATGATCAAGAAGCAGAAGTGCAAGAAACTCCCAAAGTTCCAAGGTATGTAAGACTGAACCACTCTGAAGATTAGATCATAGGTGACAAAAGCAAAGGTGTGCAAACTAGAAGGAATGTTGCTCAAAATTTAGATGAATGTTGTCTGATTTCAAAGATTGAACCTAAGACAATAAATGAAGCCTGCAATGATGAAAATTGGACCAAAGCAATGGAGGAAGAGTTGATGTAAATTGAGAAAAATCACATTTGGGATCTTGTTTCTAGACCTAGTAACAAGAATGTGATTGGAACCAAATGGGTATTCTGGAACAAACTGAATGAAGTTGGTGAAGTAATCAGAAATAAGGCCAGATTAGTCTGCAAAGGATACTCTCAAATAGAAGGGATTGATTTTGAGGAAACCTTTGCTCCGGTGGCAAGAATTGAAGCAGTCAGACTATTTCTTGCATTTGTTGCCTTCAAAGATTTCAAAGTGTATCAGATGGATGTCAAATCTGCTTTCCTGAATGGTGACCTAGAAGAAGAGGTGTACATTGAACAACTGGATGGATTTCAGTTATCTGAGCATGGTGATATGGTCTGTAAATTAAAGAAGGCACTGTATGGTCTAAAGCAAGCCCCAAAAGCATGGTATGAGAGGCTAGACAAACATCTTTTGAAGATTGGTTTCAACAAAGGTACTGCTGATAGTAACCTATATTTCAAAATTGATCATGAAAACATCTTGATTGTTGAAGTATTTGTTGATGATATCATCTTTGGAGGAAGAGACAGTATGTGTAAAACCTTTGCAAACCAAATGAAAAGTGAGTTTGAAATGTCAATGCTCGGTGAAATGAATTTCTTCTTGGGTCTGCAAATTACTCAGACAGAGAAAGGAATCTTTATCTCTCAGACCAAATATGTGAAAGAACTATTGAAGAAATTTGGAATGGAAGATTCAAAGCCAATGAACACTCCTATGGCTACCGAATGTAAGTTGAGCAAAGATGATGAATCTCCTAAGACAGATCAGACAAAGTACAGATCAATGATTGGAGGATTACTGTATCTCACTCAGACTAGACCAGATATAATGCAGGCTGTTGGTCTTGTGGCAAGATTCCAGGTTGATCCCAGAGAATCTCATGTTATGGCAATCAAAAGAATTTTTAGGTACTTGAAAGGAACAGTTGAGTATGGCCTATGGTATCCCAGAGATCATGACTTTTCTCTTCATGCATATACAGATGCAGATTAGGCAGGAGATGTGGATGATAGGAAGAGTACAAGTGGAGGAGCATTCTTTTTGGGAAAAAGGTTGGTTTCTTGGCTAAGCAAGAAACAAGAAGCAATATCCCTGTCTACAACAGAAGCAGAATACATTGCAGCAACAGGTAGTTGCACTCAATTTTTGTGGATGAAGCAAATGCTAAGAGATATTCAAGTAGAATATGAGGAGCCTATCACAATTTTCTGTGATAATTCAAGTGCAATAGGTATTTCTAAGAATCCGGTATTGCATTCTAAGACCAAGCATATATCTATCAAATTTCACTTTTTAAGAGAGCAAGTGAACAAGGGTGAAGTCAGATTGGAGTATGTGCCCTCCAAGGATCAGCTTGCAGATATTTTTACTAAACCTCTTCCCAAGGACTCTTTTGAGTATCTCAGGGAGAAGTTAGGGGTCATGGCCCCTCCGGTGATGAACTAGGATGCACTGATGTGCATCAGTCCGGTGGATATCACAGTCATATCTTGTGATTCGGATTGATGATGGGGAGCTGCTATTAAGGGGGAGCAGCTGGTATGATTCTGATGTGTTTGAATTGCAAGTATGAGCCCTTTGCCATTGATGTCAAAGGGGGAGAGAAGACATGTGAAAAACAAGTGGTTGATGATCGAAGGGGGAGTAGTAAAGGAAGAGAAGACATGTGAAGAGTTGTTGCTGATAGGTGGAGCTGTGATAGAAAGGAGAAGTTCTTGTCTTGATGGTTTTTCACATCATATGTTGCCATCAATGACAAAGGGGGAGATTGTTGCAAGTATGAGGTTAACCAGTGTTGTGATTGATGTCAACATACTCATATTGCATTGATAAGAAGGATTGGATGAGCTATGTGTTGAGGTTATTAAGGAAATTAGTCTCAATCAGAAACAGTGAAGAACAATGATGAGAAGAGGGCAAAAGTACTCAATAGGTTGAGGATCAGAGGATGTGGATTAAAGGGTTTGTAGATATGAGTCTTGAGATGTTCCAGTTAAGATTTCAGAGGTCCACATGAAGATCTGAAGAAGTTATGCTCGCTTAAATAGAACCGGTTCTGGCAGGCGTCCAGTGGTGACAGAGTGTCACAGATTGGTCCGGTGAGCTCCAGAATTACATTATCTCATTCTACGGATTGGAGAGAATGTTGAAGAAGTTTGTGTGAAGTGACAACCAGATTTGTTCATGGTTTGGAGGTCCGGAAGTATCTTTTTCATTATGACAGTAATGACAAACTGTGTTCTTGAAGTTCTGGATGAAGGAGAGAAGGATTCTAGTAAGCAGATGAAGTGCAGATGTTATTGGTGATTCGGGAAAGGTTGTGGTGATCCTTGGATCGTGTTCAGTTCATGTTGGTGGTCGGCATTAAAGTTAGAGTGCGCATTTGAAGAATAACCACTGGATGATGGTGTTCTTCCTGAGACTGGCCGACTGGATGTATTACACGTCTTGCAAATGATCTTGTAGGTGTTTGCCGACTTAGATGATTGTTCCTAAGTTGATGCCTTGTATAAATAAGGATTTGTGAATTCATTTTGAAGTGTGTCTTGTGGTGATGAGAGTGAGATAGCGAAGAGAAGTGCGAAAGGCAGAGCAGGAGTTTTTGGGCTTAAATGGAACTGATCCAGGCATGGTAAAGATGTCAATCTCCAGTTCAAGTTTGTAATACTTGTTATCTTGTAGACAGTGTGTCTCTTGTAGGCAATGTGCCTCCTTGTGAGCAGTGTGCTCAGGCAGCGAGCCCTAATTGGCATGTGCCATCTATTTTTCTTATTCTTCTAACAGAGAATAATCCTTGGGTTAATCACCCCGTGGTTTTTCCCTTAACCGGGTTTTCCACGTCAAAATCTTGGTGTCTCATGTGTTGATGTGTATCTGCTTTGGTGTTTATGCCTTATGCTTTCATGAATGATTAATTGCTATGCTAGTGATTAACAAAGTGGATTTAAGTGTTTGAATTGTAAGCAAAGTAAGGATAACTGATTCACCCCCCCACTCTCAGTTATCAACAGTTTATGGTTGACCATTTGTGGTTTTTGCTTTTGTATCTTTATATATCACTGCCAAGTATGGAGATTAGTATGTTGTAATTTTGTAGAGGGTTAATCTATTGAAATTTCTCTAGACTTGTGTTGGTTGTTCTCTTGTGAAATCTTGAGCATGTTGATGTATTATAAATGAATTAGTACTATGAATACATTGGTTCAAGTTTGGAGGTTAGGTTTTTTCTAGGATAAACATTGTTTCACTATGGTATTATTTCTTGCGTGTATATTTCTTTTAAAACTATTAGATTATAGTTTGCATGCATATCTATCCTCATTGGTTAGTGTACGAAGTGTTTTTGCTATCAACTGAACCTTTCATTTGGTACCAAAGCTTGATTAACTCTATTTCCTATGTAGTAGGAAAAATATTTCTTGGGTTAATCTTAGTTTGGGTGGAAGCCATGTGCAAAAGATCTTTGTTTTTAGGGAAAATGGAAAGTACATCACCATTGGAGATGGAATGGTTTAATGACACAAACTTTGATCTATGGAATCTCATGATGGAGAATTTGTTGATAGACCAAAATCCATGGTTAGTAATCTATAGAAGTAAACCTATATAGGAATGAAGGATGAAGATTGGGATGTGTTAGATTAGAAAGCCAAAAGCTTCATTTGACTTTGTTTGGTAGATTTAGTGCTCTTGAATGTTGTGGGAAAACCCACTGCTAAAACCCTCTAGGAAAAGTTGGGAAAATTATACCAGGCTAAACCCGTGGTGGAAATGATTTTTGTATAGAAGTTGTATACTTTGAGGATGGGTGATGGGGAAGAAACCACTAACACATCTACTTCTAAAATAGAGCTAAACCACTAACACATCTACTTCTAAAATAGAGCTAAGTGCAAAAAATTCTAGGTCAATATGATGCATAATTTTAAAGTCCCTACACATATAGGGGAGCACGCCATGAAGGATATTGGAGATGAAAAGGGAGCTTACTATAATGGTCCTCTTAAGTCTATTCAAATTAGTATCAAGATAGAGGAAGTGCCAAAGACGGTGACTATCAATGACTAGTGGGGAATAGATGTGCTAGAACAAGTTATTGCTCTACTACATGAGCATACAGACTTATTTCCCCAAGGATACCATGAAATGAAAGAATTGCATCCATCTCTAGAGAAGATGTAGATTAAATTTAAACTAGATGCCAAGATGGTTAAAATAGTCCTTATAGGCTAAATCCAAATTTATGCTCAAGGGTTAAAAGATGATTGACAAAATATTTGCCATCTTTGTAGTTGATGAGTTAGAATGGTGAACCTGTGGTCATCTCCATAAAAATGATGGGCACATCTAAATCTATATTGATTTCCATGCATTGAATAAGGCTTGAATAATTGACTTCCAACATTGTTAATTTTGGAAGGAGTATCTAGCCAAGAGGTGTACACATTCACTAATGGATTCTTTGGAAGCCATCAGGTTCAAATCAAGGAAGGAAACAAGGAAAAAACCACCTTTGTAATAGAGAAGGATAGTTTCACTTACAATGTGATGCCCCTTGGACTTAAGAATGCACTAGCTATCTTTTGGCACATAGTGGTGAACACAATTAAAGACTTTATCCATGGTTTCTCACAAGTTTATCTAGATAATTAGATTGTATATGGAATGGTCACTAACCACTAGGATAAATTACACTTGATGTTTGACCAATGACACCAATTAATTATTGCATTGAACTTAAAGAACTATATGTTCATGAATCCATATGGAAACCTATTAGGCCGTATAATTTGTAAGGAGGGATTACTAGTAGATCTATCAAAAGTAGCAACTATTCTACATGCGGTTGTACTAGATTCACAAGACATAGTTTGAACTTTCTTGGGCCATATTGGCTATTACCATAAATTCATAAAGAATTGTGCATGCATTTCTATACCATTAGAGGATATGTTATGCAAGGAGCCCTTTTAATGGACTAATGCACATTAGACAATGTTTGACACATTGAAGGAGAAGTTGGTGATTGTGTCCATTTTACAATTCCTAGACTAAAGCATGTCATTCCATATTCATGTGTATGCATAAGGGGTATTGATTGGATCTATGTTAGTATACCCAAGTGAAGGAAATATTGACCATTCAAACTACTTTGTAAGTAGAAATATAGTTGCTACTAAGTGTACTATACAACCATAAAGCATGAAGCTCTCAAGATGGTCTATATAATACAAAAATTTAGGTAGTATCTTTTAGCAAATCCTTTTATCTTTTCCACCAATCACCAACTACTTAAATACTTGGTGAATGAACCAATGCTACAGGGTTAGGTATGTCATTAGATTATTTTATTTCAAGAATTTTGTTTTCCTATTGTTGTGCACCTAGGAAAGCAAAATGTTGGCCTAGATTATTTGTTTCAAATTAATACAAGAAAGTCCAGTACCACCCTAAGTGAAGCAAGCCTACCAAATGTGAAACTCTTTTACATGTAAGTAATCCCTAATAACATTGAGGAGATTGTTTACTTATATTTTTAAAAGCACTAGAAAATTACACCAATGCACAAAATAAGTAGTTAGTTGTGCACGTAGCGCCGATCCAACTAATCAGTGGTCATATCTACAAGTTGAGACTGGATGAAGTATTGCATAGACATATGCCACAAACTGTAGAGTGTACAATAGTGATAGAAGAGATCCATGATGGTCAAGTTGGAGGCTATTATCAAAGGTGTGCAACAACATAAAAGATCATACACGAAACACTATGGTGGCCTACTCTTCACATGGATGCAAATGACTATGCTATAAGCTGTGATATTCATCAACAAACTAGCAAGACAAATCTTAGAGATGATCTACCATTAAACCTCATATTGGATTAAAGCCATTTGAAAAATGATCCATTGAATTTGTGGGGCCTATTCATTCTATAGAACGTCACTCTAGTATGCACTTTATTATTATTGCTACATCTTATTGACCTATTTTTATGAGGCCACACCAACTCATGACTACATGGTTGAAATTGCAACACATTTTATCTTTGAATGCATCATAACAAGGTTTGGTTTCCCTCTAAGCCTAATTAAAGATTAGGGGATACACTTCATTATAGAAACCATCCAAGTACTCTTGTATACCTTTATGGTCTAGCATCACAGAAGTTATCTATACCATCCATAAGTGAATGAAACTATTGAGGCCTTCAACAAAATCTTGGAGAATATCCTTTTGAAAGTGTGCAATGTTAGGCATAGAGAATGGGAGTGATTCCTTGTAGTATTATGGGACTATTATAGCAAATCCAAATGACTAACCAGATACAACCCTTTCCAATTGGCATTTTAGAAGAATATAGTTATTCTAGTTAAATTTTGAATGTTGAGTTTGGGCATTGCACAACTTTCTCATTTAGATGATGAGAGTTCAATACAAGAGTGCTTGAGTGAACTAAAATCACTTAAAGAAAAGCACCATATTTTTCTTTGGAGTCAACACGCAAAAAAATAAAGGTAAAAGCTATGGCATGATTGCCATATTAAACAAAAGGACTTCCAACCCAGGCCTAGTTTTACAGTTTGATAGTTGATTCCAGAAACACTCAAGCAAATTGAAGGTCCACTAGTTGGGGCTGTACATTATCAGATAAATTATGCTAGAAGGTTTTGTATGTTTGGCTACATTCTAGATGGTAATTTAAGTTGAGTTGTAAGGTTAATGGTGCCAGTTTGAGACCTTATGCTAAACAAATGCACCCCAGTACTATGTAATCTCTACTTATGAAGATCTTCTTTCAATTCAAGTCTCTATACCCATTGCAATGCTTTTCTTAGCTTATATTTGTTTTTAGTAGATGTTCTATAGGTTTTAATATTACAAAATATTGTTCATGCATGATGTATGTCTTTGTTTCTACACATCCCTATTGGTACATTGTGATGATATAATCTTTGAATAAGAATTTGTTTTGAGATATTTACAATGCTCTTTATATTGTTAAGGGAAGTTTGCACATTTTTGTAATATCTACGCACACATGCAAAGATCAATTAACATGTTTATTGCCTCACACATCTTGAATTCTCATTCTTCATGAAATTGCCCACAATCAAGTGAAATACATTTCACTATACACCATGCAATTGTACAAGGTATATGACTTTTGTTTATCTATGGTGATTAATGCATCCTCACATGTGTCCAAGGATCCCATTAGATTGCATTTATCTAGACAAGAACACCAAGATTTTGGAGTATGCTAAGCATATGCATGGAACTAAAGAGGTTGAGTGCACAAATCATTGTTTGTCAGTACACTAGATGTCGTGTGTTAGCACTAGTGCCAGCTATGACACATTCCATGAAGCTCACTACACGGTTAGGTGGGGATACCTACCATACTTCTATCTTGCATGTGACATCAATAGAAATTTAATGCACCTTTGTAATCATTCCCCTATTGGGTGGATTGTATGCATTTAATGAGCATGAGGAATGAGGTGCCTAAATAGATATGAACTACTACTAGAAAGGTTGCATCTTGAGGAGTTAATGCATGTAGTTAATGTTCACATGCTATGAAGCTCATTGGAGATTAGTTGATTTAATCAATTAGACTTGAAGGTTCACAGGCACAAAAGTCTTTAATACATGTCCACACTATCAACTAAGATGATAGAGATTGTATTTTCACTTGTCTTGGATTAAAATTTACCAAGATGGTGGATTTGGAGAATCACTTGGTATATTGATTAATGGACGATCATTAAAAGGGTCTGTATTAACCCTTTACTTTGGCCATTGTCAATATAAGAATGCCATTTTTACAAGCATTTTTACCAAAGCTTGTGAGCATAATGAAACTTTGTTAGAATTTAACTAGAGTTCAATGTTGTACAAATTGAGTAATAGTATTCACTCATGAAACAATGTGAACAAGTGTGTGAGATACTTGTTACAGTGGGAGTGGTGCTAACTATTATAGTTTGTTTTACAATCCCCACGACTTGTGTGAGAGAACCATGGGAAAGAGAAATAATTCCACTAGAATTCATCATCAACCCACATAGGAAGTAGCTATTAAATGAGTAACATATGTCATAGTATAGGTTGATCTTGGATTTGATCTCATGTAATTCACCAAGGGATGCACACACTGAGAAGACTTGTGGGTTAGTTTGAATGTTTTCAAGTTGCTCAACACCAATTACTTCTTGGACATAAATGATACAATAATAAAAAAAGACCTTAGGTTTGAGGTGGTCAATCAAGTGACCAACATGACTAGATGGGAGTGAAATGAGGATAGTGGAGCACTAGAAAGAACAAAGATTCTATGAATACATCAACTACCTTTATTTAGCACACTAGATAGGTTAGTGTGTTTCCTCCCTAGTAGATTCTATGGATGAATCTTGTTTGATTGGAAAGTCCACTATGGTCTTGCCCCTATCCACATTTGAGGTTAACAAGTTGCCTTGTACACAAGTCTCAAATACCCCACTAAAATATTTTGAAGATCTTTTAAAGAAAAAGCTTGATGGTAATCAAGTATATGCCCGAGTTAGAAGTAAGTGCAAAGGTCAACATTTGAAAGCCATTGATATTGTTGAAGTCTAAGTTTGTGTAGCTTGTCATCTCATTGGAATCAATATTCTAATAAATTTGAGGTAAACAAGATCTCCCTGTCAAGAACCTATGCTAGCTATGACATTAGGCATAACAGTGCCAAATATGACAGCCACTTTTATGGAAAATGACATGATGAACCCAAAAGATGCATGGAATAAGTAAGAGGATTTATACTATGACACATTACTCATCCTCCACATGTTATAATACTTGGGATATCCCAATGATCATCCCCTGCCCATGGAACCATGCGCACAAATACTACCTTCTCCATTTATTTTATTCATAACATGCCACTATGAACTGATAGATCAATGGGAAGATTATTTTAAATTGCAAAGTACAAAGGAGACTATTGGATTCCTTTCATTGTTGTAGAGTTCTAATATGTCAGTTTTAAAGTTTATTGCTATTTATGTAAGGTGATGTACCTAGATGTTGGTGGGTGCATCAGGGTAGAGAATTGTAGCCATCTCATCTATCATATGTTTTGGATTAGGCATATGTAGAAGTTGAGTGGTAGTGGTTCTTTAATAGAGTCCTCATCACTATTTCAATTGCACCTATGGTCGCTATGCCTTCATAAGGACAAGCTCCTATCGAGGAAAAATAGTGCAAACAAAAGAAAGATATGGGCATGGGCTCCATGCTAGATTTCTTGGTAAAGAATAAAAAATGTTGGGACTATTCACAATTAGTCTTAGGAGGATTGTGAGGTAGAAATGCAAGCCAAGTGGAGCAACCCCATACACAAGACACCCAACAATAAACAACTGCTCTAGTTAGTTCCTAGGATACTACTACTCATGCATCCCATGAGCCCACTCCACTAGTCTCAAGTCCAAAAACCTAGCCTCCAACCCCAACTATGTATACCCTTGCTTCTAGTACACAACATACCTCCCCCTCCCTAACAACCATAGGCCTATATATCTATCTTTCCTAGCCAAGTCCCATAAGTTTTATTCTTAGATGGTTCAAGTCTTAGTGTGACTATTGGGTATCTCATTAATGCCCAAATTAACCTAGTGGAGATCTATCACCTTCTAACCAATGCTTAGGGTGTGGTATAGAAGAAATCACAACATGAAAAGAGAGAATAACGTTTGGACCATCTACTATGATAGATGGTAACTTGACCACATTGTCCCTTATGGCGACCATTACACTCATGTAGCATGTATAAAAAAGAGTCATTACAATCTAGTGTAATCCATCTTGAAGAAGAAGCACATGAAGGTTGTTGTTAGCCACCACAAGAAGTAAGACAAGGAAGTAGTGTAATAATTACAATAGTCCCAAGCCACAATAGCTATAAC
The DNA here is from genome assembly GCA_027924645.1 of Cunninghamia lanceolata. Taxonomy (NCBI): domain Eukaryota; kingdom Viridiplantae; phylum Streptophyta; class Pinopsida; order Cupressales; family Cupressaceae; genus Cunninghamia; species Cunninghamia lanceolata. The sequence goes on from BSBN01000161.1 coordinate 4,984,329, forward strand.
AACACATGCAAATCTTTAGTTGTAGGCCACAATGACTTATGTTCCCAACAAAATTTGCTTGATTTAATAGGATACCTTGGGATTTCACACTAACATGTTCCTTGGTATTAGACCTTCTAACTTAGTTAACAATTTAGTTGCACATATTGACCAACTTGAAGCATTGGTCTAGATCCTATTTCTTGCTTAAAACCTCCACCAAACTCCCCAAGCTTAACTTTATCATCAACCAAGGGGATCTTGATAGACGAGGCTACTACAACCATAGTTGTTGCAAAGGAAGTGCCCCCAAATAATGTTCCATCTCTTGTAGATAAACTTATTGCCACTTTAGGAATCATCCAACTTGATTGCAAAGGCATGGAGAAGGCCTTGATTAGCATCCACACAGTGTTGAAAACTCTCCTCAAGCCTCTCCCTTGGATTTATGTAGGTTAGTTGATGAGAGTGTAAAGATCAAGCTCCTTGAGTAGGATTACTTGCACATTGACATAAGCGCCAACAAACTCACAACTATTGGACACCAACTAACTATGCTAAAATGGTACATAAAGCAAAAGAAAAAGGCATATATGCAAACTCTTTCCTACCATTGGTCCAATTTGTACACACAAAACTCTCTTCTATGGTAGAACATAAAATTAATTTGAAGCAAAAATTATTATAGTTGATTGAAGGGAGTGCTACTACAGCCATAGTTGTTGCAAAGGAAGTGCCCCCAAAGAATGTTCCATCTCTTGTAGATGAACTTATTACCACTTTAGGAATCATCCAACTTGACTGCAAAGGCGTGGAGAAGGCCTTGATTAGCATCCACACAGTGTTGAAAACTCTCCTCAAGCCTCTCCCTTGGATTGATGTAGGTTAGTTGATGAGAGTGTAAAGATCAAGCTCCTTGAGTAGGATTACTTGCACATTGACATAAGCGCCAACAAACTCACAACTATTAGACACTGACTAACTATGCTATCTAATGGTACATAAAGCAAAAGAAAAAGGCATATATACGCAAACTCTTTCCTACCATTGGTCCAATTTGTCCACACAAGACTCTCTTCTATGGTAGAACATAAAAAATTAATTTGAAGCACAAATTATTATAGTTGATTGAAGGGAGTGCTACTATTGACCAAGGAATGCATAGACCATGAAAGAAATGATTTCAAGGAGAACAAGTTTCTTGCAAACATTTTTTGTAATGTTTGTGCACAATGGAAATAGGTCCTGAGCCAAATCATCCAAATTGTGCTAGAAGTAGCCTCCATGGTCATAGAAGCCACCAAAGAAGTAGAGCATAATGATGCCTTTTGAGTCACTTTTTTGTTTGATCTTGTTTTGTAATTTAGTTGTGTTAAAAAGGCCAAACATAGTTTGCACCAAGATAATGTTGGAACTATTTCATTCCACTCCCATGTTTTGGCACCATTGTAACAATTTGAATTGTGTTTGTAAAATTAATATAAGTGATAAGTAATTCTTGTACCCATTTTGTAAGTGATAAATTAACTCATTTGAGTGAGAACCATCTTGCATGTAAAGTATGTCATACTTTGTGATAAAATTAGTTACATGAGGCTTTGTGTGCTAGGACAAAGTACCTATATAGTACACATCAATTATAGACACCAATTGAGATTTGAATGCACATATTAATCTTGTTATGTTCATTTGTTATTTTTAGCTCTACACATGTTTATCTATTCGGTAGGCTTTAATCATAAATTTACATAGTTAATTGCTTTAGCATAGTAGTTTAATGCATGAGTTTCTAATGAGGGTGTTGAGCCCTTCTCATGCTTTAGATGAGATCTGGAACTGTCAGGTAGAGCACATAGAAGCTACAATGATGCATTAACCTTAACAAATGGAGGAAATCTAGGAATGACCCCCATGATTAACAAAACCACAAGGCATTATCATATCGTAGATCTTTGTATCTACTTGTTTATTTGATTTATTGCCTTCATACTTTAGCATGCATGATTCACGTAGCTCACATGTATGCTAAAGTGGAGGAAAAACATAGAGAATGAAAGTGCACACCTTTCCCTTTTACCCTCTTGTTTTACACTCACTTTTGGCCTTATATGAAATATAATGTCTTGATGCTTAATATGAAACCATCACCCACATCTACTATACATCACCTTAAAACAAAGATTTATCAAGTTTCCCTTAGGATTTCCAGGTCCTTGGAGTAGAATATGGATGCATATATTTCCTTTGGATAGGGATAAACTAACAACCTTCTCCTCATAATCAAAACCTCTTTTCTTTCTTTTCCCAAGTTGATCGTTTCAAATAACTTGATCATTACTTGTTGATTTTCCTACCAACTTGGGAGCACTTGGGATATCAAATAATTAAAGACAAGCTCTTGGTAGTTATTGTAAAAAATTCAAATAGGAATAGGCATCAAGTAGATCTATAATCATTTCACTACAAGTGCATGATAAGGCTTGTATTAGAATTGCATTGAGAAATACTACTAGTTAATTTATCATTGTAGGCACCTATATCCCTATTTTGTGTGTTTTATCATTGTACATTGATTTAATGGGGTTTGAACCATTAAGGGCATTGAAAACTTTCCCTTTGAACATGACATACCCTTAAGGTGCTTTTCAACACCATTTTTGTCTTAAAGATATAGGTACTCACAAAGGTGATCATGTTTTAGAAGACATTAACAACAAGAGGACAATACAATGCCTGTTAGACTAGAGTATGCTTGAAGGACTGTAGCATGTGTGCAAATCTATCTAGAACACATAAAACATCATCATCAATATTTGTCCACTTTTTATCATGGGTGCAAGCATAAAGCCCTATTTCACTTGTAGGCCATTTTGAAAAAAATAATAGAAGGACCTTTGAATGAAGGTCTTGGCAAAGCCACATGGTTGCCATGTCCACTATATCTTTGATGGAAGAAATGACCTTTGATTGAAGGTCACCTTTGAATGAAGGTCCTTCATTAGAAGGTGACCTTCAATAAAATCTATTTTTAAATTTATTTTTTAAAGGAATATTAGCTTTATATATGATGATGATGTCGCAAACTTTCGATTGAAGGCCACCCTCTATTGAAGCATCTTCAATTGAATTGTTGAAAGAGCAAGGTAAATGACATAATAGAAATAATAAAGAAGTAGTGATTTATTCTAATTATGATGTTCGATTAAACCAATAAACTTATATCAATGAAAATAATAAAGAAGCAATATAACAAATCAAAAACTCATAAAGATACTTGATATCCATGGAGAAATTCTTGTGGAAAAAAACTCCACCCCAAAGAGACTCAAGCTTGTATTATTCCAAATAATTTAGTATAATAATACAATCCACTTATCCCTCTAACAATAATCCAACAACATAAGAGTACCTACAAAATATCCTTACTTGATCCACTATCCCATGCCTGTAATAGATAGAAAATTCAGAAATAAGAAACCATCAAGTGGTATCCAAAACCATGAGCCATGGAAAAATTCAATGCCCCTATGGTCATGGTCAAGCATCTTAGAATAGTAAGTAAATCCTCTTACATCCTTCTTACATATCAAAGATATCATAGATTTTGTCATAATAGGACCAAATTTACCAAGATCCTAGGGAAATCTTAAGCGCTCCATAGGGCATTCAATATTTGTGTCATAAACACCAAATCGAGAAGATGTTTTGCAACTCCCAATTTTGACCTTTTTTATGCAACCTCCCTATTCATTTCTTTCTTACACAATATCCCAAGTATCTTAGAGAATAAATAATAAATAAATGATGTCACCACCCACACATGGACATCCCATTTTGCCCACTCCAACATGTGTGGAGATCATACATTATTTATCATCTATATAATTAGATACAATTAATCAAAAATTAGGATTGCAAGGTGAATGACACCCCTTATCCTAACATGAAGGTCCTCCAATTGAAGGTCCTTCATTAGAAGGTGTCTTTGTGGCACTTTATCTCCCTCCATTCCACATGTTAACCTTTTGTTAGAGAAAAAATGTTGATTTGAGCAATTTTTTCCATGACCAAACAAAGTCGTCATGACATGAGATTTTGCATGAATTTAGCCTTAGACTAGGTTTTCTAAAACGTTTAGGTTTTAATATTTTTATTTAATTGTATTATATTTATTTTATATTTTCTAATCAACATAGGTTTTTACCAAATATAAAGACCTCTATTCAACATATGTTGGAAAATAGAAAGCAATGAATTTTTTTAAAAATATGACCACCCTTCATATTAGTGTCCTTATCTCAACATTTAAAAAAAAATTAGGTATATACAAAAAATACTATGTGTCATGAGAAATATGTGTCTAAATTATAATTAAACTCAATTAAAATTAATAGTAAATAAAGTATACAATAAAAATACAAAAAGTATGTATGCCCTAGACATTAATGTTAATAGGCTATGTTTAAGAAATTATGGAAAAATCTTATTTCTAACTCAAGTTATGCATTATGGAGAAATATTACTCATTAAAAATACTATAAAGTGTGTGTGCCCTAGACATTAATGTTAATAGTCTATGTGTAAGAAATTATAGAAAAATCTTATTTCTAGCTCAAGTTATGCGTTATGGAGAAATATTACTCATTATAAATACTATAAACTATAAGAAATAATTTATTAACATATATTTAAAAATGAGATAAATTATTTTAAAATTAAAAAAAGATTTGGACTCTACATAGGAAATCTCACAAATCATTAGTTTATGTCACTATCTTCACATTCTTAATGGTTTTCTTGCTATAATTAATAGAAAAGAAAAAAATTAGCTAAAAATGCTAATTTTAGTGGCCTACTTAGGCCAAAAATTGAGACATGCCTTTTATGTTTCCACCCTCATCCTTCGTTATCATATGTGTATTTTGTTTTATTAATCACAACATATCAACCAAACATAAGGGAAAATTTGAGCAATTTCTAAATACAATGGTTAAGCCACTCTTAGTGGACTTTCATTTTCGGTTATTGATCTCAACTCTTAATTTAAGTCTAATTACTTGTTACAATAAATATTAATGAAGGGTGTGCTTTTGTAGAGGAGAAAAGTACACAACCTTACACTTTTCCCACTCATTTTACACCACTTTGGGTTGATATCCTTGATACATGATTTTATCACATAATTTAGTTATTTTGGCATGCTCATTGACCCCAAGCCTAAACCTTGCACTCTAATATGCAATATATCTTTTGGGACCTACTTGACCTAGTTTCCATTAGCTTTCCCATCCTAGACTGGATTACACTTGTGATCCTATTGCCTAAACTCAAATGCATGATCACATTACCTTTTTTTAAAATTTAAAATCTCACTTGAACCAAGGCTAACAATCTTGGCATCTAACTATTACCTATCAACACAAGAGCCAAAAAGTTTGAATTATGTGTCTAGAGTTGTGTATAGAAAGGCATCATCTTATGAAACTTTAACATCATCAAATATCACTCAAGGAATCAAAAGAACACAAAATATTTCCTCCTTTTAGATGAATCGGTCATCACCCCTCTTTTCAAAGCATTAAACATCAACAATTTTTATTAATCAAAGATCAAGTAATCAACATTCATTTTCAAAACATACCCTAAGGACATATTTGGACATAATCATTCATTAGTTTACATGAGGGTTTAATAAGATCAGTGATAGGCTTAACAACATAAATTGTCACCTATCTTATTGACATCCATTGTCACACTTTATCTCTTTTACTAATATTAACTTAGTCTTGGGTCTTGACTAAGGTGCAAGGAAACCCTAAACTTTAATCATTTCATGGTAGGCCTTAATGGTACTTCTTAGCACCACTTAGTTTTTCTTATCAAATATACATTAGGTGAGCACTCTCTGTAGGTACTTACGATTTGTTTATGTAGAGGACATAATCGCTCCACCTAGACAAAATTACACTAGCTAGACCTAATTGCAGGTGTGATCTTATTTCAAGCCATTAGTTTCTCAAATCTTATCATAGGTCTCTAATCTAAACAAAATCTAGTTTCAGTTCACATGTAGGTATCCGTGTCAATATCACATCAATAAAAGCCCACCTTTATCGATTTCAAGTTTGTTGTTTACAAGCCTTTATCGTAGCATCACATCAATCAAAGTGCACCTTTTGTGGATTTAAAGGCAATCCCTAATTTCTCATAATTTTTTATTTCAACACATTCATTTATAGTTGGGTGATTCCATTTTTTGGCATAAGTGGGACATTGAAATCAACATTTTAAACCAAAATTTCACTTTTTGTCACTTATAGAAAGCAAACCATTAAGGATTTAAAGATGATGTGAACTAGTGATTTTTAAATTTTGTGTGTAGATTCTAAATATATTTTTAATTTACAATTTTTTTTTTGTCATTTTTAAAATATTTTTAATAACATATTTTTTATATTTTATAGTATTTTTAATGAGTGGCATTTATTTCATAACACATAACATTTATTAGAACTAAGATTAAATCATAATTTCTTAAACATAGATCACTAACACTAATAACTAGTGCATGCATATTTTTCATAATTTTTGTTGCATATTTTATTTATTATTAATTTTTTATTTCACATTAATTATAATTTAGAGAGATTTTATTCCACAATGCATAAATTTTTCTCTATATATCAAAATTAATTTTTTTTATTAAAATAAGGACAACATTATGGAGTGTATAGATATTTTAAAGAAAAGTCTACATTTAAAAGAAAATTTCATCTGCATCAAACAAAGACCCTTATGTTTGGTAAAAAAACCTATGTTCACTAAAAAAATAGAAAAAAAATCATAATTAATACAATATATTACAAATTATACTTTTTCAACAAGCTTACCCTAGGGGCTACAATCTTGCAAAATTTCATGTCATGGTGACTCCATTTGATGGTCCAACCCCTGCTTTGGAATAGAAATTTTCTCCAAAAGCTCTATGAGCAACAATGGGATGACATCCTTAAGACCTTCAAATGAAGGTACCTTCGAATCCTTCATTCAAAGGTCCCTTCCTTGAAGGATTTTAAATGTGAAACATTAAAAAATGAAAAAAGACCCTTCATTTAAATCCCACCTTTATTTGAAGGTCATGAAACATTTAATAAATAAAAAATGCCTTCATTCAAAGGTGTTTTATATTTTTTGGCACTTTGGGCTCATTTTTTGCCCCATCCCACAATTGGGACACACTATTATGGGATCATCAAGTCTCAATTAATTTATTTTAGTTGATTAATCATATACAACTCAATTATTTATCTAGGGTTTGAATTATAATTAATTTATTCCTTGAATATTTTTTAGAGGTTGTTTTATTCCTCAATAAATTTATTTCCCCACATATACAAGTGTAATGGTGAAATTTTCATACCCATGCAAACTGCCATTTAGTTTTGGGCCCATTTTGATGGAATGATTTAATACAATTACATAGCTACAAGTGGCACTCTCGTGTTAACTTTGACTTCTTCCCCGACTCCTATTCATCTCTATTTATTTATAAGGTGATCCCACAATAGTGTGTCTCACTTTTTGGTGTGAGTGGGAGATTTAAACCAACATTTTAAACTAAATTTTTGATATTTCGTTCTAAATATGTATTTTTTTATTTAAAAAATCATTTGTCCCATTTTTTAAACATTTCATAATAACTTATTTTGTTATACTTTATAGTGTTTTTAATGAGATATTATTCCATAACACATCTCTTTTTTTTAGAAATAAGATAAATTCAAAATTTCTTAAAAATAGATCATTAACATTGATATCTAGTGTGTGGTTATTTTTCATACACATAACTTCTTTTTATATATATACTCAAAATATTATTATTTTGTTGAAACATGGACATCAATACAAAGTGTGAGGTATTTCTTAATTTTACATTTTTTAATTTTTCCACATGCATCGAATAGAGACCTTTACGTTTGGTAAAAACCTATGTTCACTAGAAAATAGAAAATAAATATAATAATTAAGTAAAATCTATTACAAATTATACTTTTCTGAAAGCTTAGTTTGAGGGTTACGATTTTACAAAATCTCATGCCATGGTGACTTCATTTGATGGTCTAACCCTTGTTTCAAAAAAAAATTCGTCTAAAAACAAGGTGAGCATAGGGAAGATGGCATCATTAAGACCTTCATTTGAAGGTACCTTAGGGATTTTAACATGAAACATTTAAAGATTAAAAAATGAGCTTTCATTTGAAAGTACAACCACTTTCATTTGAACCCCCCTTCATTCAAAGACCATGATGACATACACCTTCAATGGAAGGTACTTCATTCGAAGGCATTTTGCAATTTTTGGCACCTTGGGCTCATTGTTTTGTCTTGTCCCACAAGTGGGACACACTATTGCGAGATCACCCCATACCTTCACACATTTCCATACATTCAAACTTATCTTTACCCTATTTGTACATGTTTCCACACATTTGTCTCATTATTAGACCACACATCCATTTGTCTAATCATTATCATGATATTTTACATTCCCTATATTAGGTCAATCCAAATCTTTGTGGGATTGACCCTACAATTAAATTTTAATATTTTAAACTTTTTGATTCCCACCCTTTTCCATTGGCCATTAGGAGCCAAATCGGTACACATTTGTGCAACTATTCGTTATGTCTTGGTATTTCAATACATTCATTTATGTAATTGATTCACATGGTCAAATAAGTAGCATTCATCCTAGGAAGATTTCAATTTGGAGCTTAAAACAAACATATCTACATTGGAATTTGAAACACATCTACATCTAATACACCTGCATGTTTGATATAGATGTCTTTGATATTTGCCTAAGGTCATAAAATCAACCTATCAAAGGGGGTTGACTGAGGAGAACTTGACCCTCATGTAACTTCTCTAAAGTATTTTAAATACTATTAGTCCTTAATATTAGTAGATAGTAGAGATCACAAAGGATTAGGTTGCAAAAGTCTATAATTGCCTAGATTCATACCACGCCTCATAGGTCATTTCTATGCTACATGGGATCAACCCACAAAAGATTATGAGCTTGTTACAGTTCTGAGATAGTGAGTACATTGAAAACATTAATTTTTTTGGCATTGATGAATTGGTTCTATGCTACATCAACACCATTCTTCATCATTGTTCCTCTAACATTTAATTTTAAAAAATAACACTTTCAATTATCAATTCCTAACTCTTTAATATTAATTTAAAATAATTAAACTTTAATTATTACCTATATTTAATTACCTTGAATTAATCCATATAAAGTTGTTTTACCTTTTCAACACTAGTTCCAATAGTTGTGATAGTATTTGTGTATTTAATGCCCAATATTTTTAAAAGTATAGAACTAGTAGTTGTGACTTTAAAGTTGTTAGTGTTGACCATAAATACTTATAATTGAATGAAATGTATTCTTTAGATCTAAAAAACAACAAATCATGTAATGCCATACCAGCACACCAACAAAACATGATTTATGCACAACTATTATAACTTAATGCACAACTATTGGTCTAACCCTTTTTTTGGGTCTTTTTGGACACCTCAACAAAAAGCACGCTGATGTGACATCATATTTGATGATGTGGCCCTGAAACCTTAGTTATAAGTAGGGGCCTTGGTAAGTAAGTTGTAAAGATTTTGGAGTAATTTGAAATTGCCACGTATAATTTTGAGAGGTATGAAGTTCGGGTGTTCAAATAGTAGATCCTCTCCCCTAAATGTTTTGTTGGACACTTACACATAATTAAGGAGTATGATACTACTTTTACAAACATAGGCCAAATTATTATTTAAGAAAAAATTGTAAAAATTATGAATTAATATTTGCAATTTAGAAATGGTAAGTTTTTTTTATTTTTTAAATTTTTTTAATAGAAACAACTGGATTCTCTATAAGGTTATCTAATCAGTGGGTTGTCCTACATTGAAAATGATGTACTAACCAGTCTATTTGATACGTCACAACTCACATCTATCCCATCAAGATTATATGCATCTACACGAACTTACTCTCAGCAGGTTGTATATCCAGGTCAGTGCGTACTCTAGACTTAAGTCAGCCATACAAGTAGGCTCGAATAACGGAAGACCTGATGATGCACCCAATCCGATAGGGCTCTCCATTTTATAAGTTCTTTTTGAAATAAAAGTAGAAACAGAGTGAGTGGACTGTGGGGCAGTCTCCTCCTTTTACAGACAACTATAATTAGGCCACCGTCCCCTACATTTATTTGAGCTATGTGGGCATACAATGTCTGTCTGAATTTTCTTTTGTTTAAGTAACAAGTGGAAAACTTACAAAGTATGGCAAAGAGAAAACATTTCATTCCAGATATAATCAGGGAACGCTAAAAAAAATTACCTGTGCCAAAAATCCTCCAATTGCTGGACCAATAATCAAACCAATTCCCCATGTGGTTGTGACCTAAAAAAAAAAATAGCACAAAACCAGTTAACATCGTAGCCTGCATTAAAGATTTATGATTTTAGAGGGAACAATTTTTTAAGTATATTGATTTGAAGAGCTTCAATCACTAGTACTTTCAGTACTTTTAGTGAAACTGTACTCTATTTAAATATCATCCACTTCAATGGTTAAATAGTCAATAACAATTTTATACCTCATTCACAACAAAAAGTGGTAAATATTTATCCTGTTTTTATTGGTCAAAATTAATATGAAAATGAATCCTTATAAAATGTCCTGTTTATTAAAACTGAGTCTTGTCTGATATAACAGACATAACAGACATATTATTTGGAAACTGGGTCTTCTCTAATATAACAGACATATTAACCATAATGTACCAAACCAAATTTTTATATAAAACTAACACATAAACCACAAGGTACTGATGGTTTACAGCAAAAGTACTTACTACAAAAATAAAATACACTCTAAAAATGAATTGCAGTTCAGTATACATACAATTGACAACCCTGTAGCATGATGTTCCTCTCTGGAGACTTCCGTTGCATATGCCTGTACATATTCACATACCCCACTTTATAAGGACCACTCAGAAGATAACAAAATAACCCTTCAAACTTCATAGAGTCCTTAAGAGTTAGTACTGTACAGCTATTGATATATTATATAGATGAAGTTTAGATGAGAGAGACATAATGCCAACTTACTTTTATTGTACCAATCAAGCCATTAAAAGAACCAAGCAAAAATCTTGTTGAAATGGCCATCCAATAGTTTAAACTTATCCCGAACAAGGTATTGAGTACGATTCTGCATTAATATTCAGTAAATCATAATAGTGAATGTTGTGAATTATGTAGAAAACAGTATGCTTAATCTTTTGTACTGTCAATTGCTAATGGTGTATTATACTGACATAGAGATGGCACCAATGATTATAACAGGCTTTCGGCCATATCGATCTGCAGCAACTCCCCATACCACCGAAAACAGAAAGCGTCCCACCATGAACGATGATCCTGCATGAGCAGTTTACCAAAACCAGTAACACACTCCCCATTGTAACATCATCAACTACCAAGCTAGCAGTTAGTAACAGAGATTATCAATAGTAACCAGACATGGATAAAGTGATTTGACTGGGATTTTTCAGTTTTTACAGATTTACTTAAAAGAGTTTAAAAAATAAGGGAGAGGACTCAATCGTCTTAGGGGATAGGACCCAGTACCAGTCCATCTCCCACTAGCAATTATGATGAGGCACACATAATCCCCACTTCAATATACTAGCACTTGCACCCATAGGAGGTTCAAGGAATACGCCAATAGGGACAACCGACGAGTTTAGAAAAATTTGTGGCGTATTTTTTTTAACCGCGAGACAATTCCGAGCACTATAATGCTCACATATAAAAGCCTATCGACTTATTACAATAATCAATACATGAAAATTAAAAGCCTAGTGAAATATCTCTAAATCACCTATACATGTTCACCTCTGCATGTGTAGTTATATTTGACAAAATACATGTCACTTTATTTGCAATACAAGACAAGTTGTCCAAATGAGGACTCTTTCAAAATAAATTACACACTTTTTAAATTAATTACAAGATATAATGTTTTTAATAACCACTCTTTTGAAAAATGGACATAAGTTAAATAAGTTGCAATTACACATCCACATGATCAGTCATTGGTACCTAAGCTACCAAAATACAAGTCCCTCTCAACTAAATGGGCTCTCAAGGACACATATTCCCAATTTCCCATACTTGCTATCACATCTTCCAATTACTATAGGCACTCCACAAACATTTAACATAGTTTTATATTTAAGTGATCATATTCATACTCTATATAAATTTTTATTATTATCAAAATGTGAAATTTATAATTATTATTTTTAATATATTAACTTTATAAATTGTTATTAACTAAATAAATACTTAAAGTTATTATTTAAAGTAAGAGTTATTATGTAATCATACCAATTACATTTTCTGAAATATTAAGATGATTAGACTGAAATATACACACACAGTCATATATTACCTTTTGCAACTTTAAAAATACTTTTATCCATTTTTAAATAAGCGTAAAAGAATTTCTAAACGTATAAAGTGCAGATTCATTCCAAAGAGGCTCCAGTTCGTTTCATGATAGAGCTTTGACTACATGTAATATTTTTGACAGTAAATTTGCGCCACTTTAGTTTTCACAAATGCCAAATATTTTTTATTATTTAAAATCACTTTTAACGATTTTTATACAGTGGAATAAAAAATACGGAAAAATTTAACGATTTATATACAGTGGAATAAAAAATACGGAAAAATAGGGTGGATGAGGGTCTAAATTAAGGTCTAAATTTGACCGTTAACCTTGTTTGTGAAGCAAATTTTTTATGAGGGTTATCTACTCAAACTTGCTTTTTAAATATTAAGACATAGTTTTATTATAAAAAATTATATACTAATACATATATTAGAATAACTCTATATAAATTTTACCATTCTATCTAAAATCTACTCTTTTTTGTGAGACAATCTTCCTAAAATTATAATTATATTTTATGACAAAAATAGTCAAATACCCCCATACAACCATCAAATTTAAGCCCTAATCCAAATCCACCCTATTTATAACCTTTGTAAAAATACTACTTTTTGATGATTTTTTCCCACAGAAAAAAAGGTTACCAACCTTTTTCTGATTTTAAAAAAAAATGGAAATATAGATCTTCCAAACATAACCCAAACGGCTGTATGGACTTCCATCCACTGAACTAAAAAGATGAAAGTTGAAACCAGAAAAGTACTCACCGAGGATACCAGCATATGTTGCTATATCTTCGTATCTGTTTGCTATGTTAAAATCTCTAACCTGCAAATTGCAATATAATCGTCTATTAACTCAATTAAACTGAAATTTCAACTATTGGCTAGTTAAAGTCTGTTTTTCTACTTAAAGCGATAATTTCATCCTTACCACCTTTTTGCAGCTTACCATAAAATAGAGGAAGGGAAACAACGAAGATATGGGAAGAGCTGAAAACACACAATCCAAAAAAGTTTGCATTAACATGTATTTCTGAGTGTATAGAAAACTTTGTTAAAAACAAGCTACTGTGCTTTGCTGGGTACATCTCCAAGATTAAACACCATTTTCTGTATTAGTTGGTACAAAACTAACTAATTTTTTCATGACTACAAGTTAAGGAGATGGGCGTGTCAAAATTTGGCAAGTAATTTGTGGTTAAAAATATTGAAATTTCTTTTTTTTTTAATGATGGATCATGAAGTGGTAAAATTATGAAAAATAACAGCAGAAATATTATACATAAGAAACAAAACAGAGATATTAGCAACCCTTGTTCACGACTATTGACACAACTATAACTCTTAATGACAGCATTAAAGCTAACTGCCAACCCTCATACTCATTCACTTATTCATTACTTTAATACTCCCCCTTAATGAAGAACTGATTTTTCTTGGAGATCTAGCATATCCCTACATATTACAAACTTTATTTTTCATTTTAAAATATCCCCAACATCCTCCCTACAACCAAACATCCACTAAACTATCAAATGAACACACCCCTACTCCTTTGAAACCTCAAGCACCTCTCCTCCTCAACACCACAAATGAAGGCATGCCAAGGAACACATATTTCCTCTGAAAACCTTTTTTAAATGTGCTTTGATGATTCCAACACACAATATTTATTAGGATGATTTCTTCATCTTCTTCTTCATACTTTGCAATTCCAACTAGCTAGCATTAGCAACAACAAATGACAATAGTAGTAACAATAGTGCACCAATTGAGACACTTTCAAATTATTATTATTTTTTTCTAGGAAAATCATCCCTCTCCTATAGCCCTTACACCATAAGTGATAGGCTTCAAATAGGGGCTTTCAATTTGCAAAAGAGCACTTTGATGCCTTTTCATTCAATGATATTAGATAGACTTTTGCTTAGCAGATCTCTCTACTCTTGGCAGCTTCACCACCTTGAGCTCTTCAACTAGTTAGCCACATCTACGCTACCCTTTACAACAAACTTTATCTATTCTACACTACTCATATCTTAGGAGGGTCAAATTTTAAGATGCTCACATTTTTTTGGGCACTCCCATAATGGAGTCATGTCCAATCTAGCTTTGATACCATGATAAAACTATGAAAAATAACAATAGAAATATCATACAATTTAGAATATAAGAAGCAAAAGAGAGATATCAACAGTTGTTGTTCACCACTAGATTCAAGAAATAGAGGTTACAAATATTTAGCTTCAATGAAACTCAACAAAGTACTACAAAAGTGGATCTATACTTGACACCTAACTAAACTAATTGATAGCACATTAACGACTATTGACTCAACGACAACTCTTATTAACAACACTAAAATCACTTATTCATTACTCTAACACTCCCCCTTAATGAAGAACAATTTCATTTGGATATCTAGCATATCCCTACATATATTACAAACTTTATTTTTCATTTAAAAATATCTCCATCCTCTCTACAACCAAACATCCACTAAACTATCAAATGAGTACACCTCCACTCCTTTGAAACCTCAAACAACTCTCCTCCTCAAACGCCACAAATGGGGGCATGTCAAAGAAATCTATATTTCCTCTGACAACCTTTTTAAAATGTGCTTTGATGATTCCAACACATAATATTTATTAGGATGATTTATTCATTTTCTTCTTCATACTTTGCAAGTCCAACTAGCCAACATTAGCAACAACAACTGATAGTAGCAGTAGTAGTAGTGCACTAATTGAGACACTTTCAAATTATTATTATTTTTTTCTAGGCAGATTTTCCCTTTCCTACAAACATTACACCATAAGTGACAGGCTTCAAATAGGGGCTTTCAATTTGCAAAAGTGTGCTTTGATGCCTTTTCATTTAATGACAGTGGATTTACTTTTGCTTAGTAGATCTCTCTACTCCTGAAAGCTTCACCATCTTGAGCTCTTCAACTAGTCAACCACATATATGCTACCCTTTACAACAAACTTTATCTATCCTAAACTACTCATATCTTAGGAGGATCAACTCTTAAGATGCTGACATTTTCTTGGGCACTCGTATGATGGAGTCATGCCGCCCAATCTAGCTCTGATGCCATGATAAAAGTATGAAAAATA
Source organism: Cunninghamia lanceolata (assembly GCA_027924645.1). Classification (NCBI taxonomy): domain Eukaryota; kingdom Viridiplantae; phylum Streptophyta; class Pinopsida; order Cupressales; family Cupressaceae; genus Cunninghamia; species Cunninghamia lanceolata. The sequence continues at coordinate 4,999,967 of BSBN01000161.1, forward strand.
ACAACAAAAATATCATACAACAGAATATAAGAAGCAAAATAGAGATATCAACAGCTGTTGTTCACTACTTGATTCAAGAAATAAAGGTTACAAATATATAGCTTCAATGAAACTCAACAAAGTCCTACAAAAGTGGATCTACACTTGACACCTAACTAAACTAATTGACAACACACTAATGACTATTGACACAACTACAACTCTTATTGATAGCACTCAAACCAACTACCAACACTCACACTCATTGGCAAGTAATCTATGGCTAACAATATTGAAATTTCTTCTCTTTTTGATGATGGATCACAGAGTGTGATTTGAAATCTTGATTCAAAAATAATATACACAATTTTTTCTAGAAACATTTTAACTCATTAACAATCAACTGTAAAAACTTAATATCTTTAATTAAAAAGTTTAAACAATTATTACTATTAAACACTTATTTTACTAAATTGGGTCCATTAATTAATATTAATGGATGGTGTTACGTGTAGATGGTGAAATGACATTTGGAAAATGTTTTCATTCAACAGGTTTATTACATCAATGTTTCCATGCGTCACAATCTATCACTCTTTTTCTAAGATTAACAATTATTATTGAATATTTATTAAAATTCAATCAATAATTTAAGGTCAATCTTCTTCTTTCCATATTTCAACATTGTTATATTCAAGTGATTTTTATGAAATGAAGTACAGACACAAATTGGTTAACCATAAAATTTTCCCACAATCCAGGCCACTGTACACTGTAAACTTTAGCTGATGTACTCCACAATGTTCATAAAAAGCCAAGCCTACACTGCAGCAACACTGAACCTTCACAACTAATTTGGTAGAAACAAAAAAACATAAAAAATTCTAATTCAGGAAGAGGCAAAATAAACAACCAGGATTGTATTAGCAGTCAGTCCAGTTGCAGCTTCAAGTTAGATTCAGTCTTATAATCATATTATGTGTTGCTCTTCCTGTGATGAAAACAAAGACTAGGGAAGATTGAGGACAGTAAATAGAATATATATCTGCATACCGTTGACAAGCACGACGATCCCAACAAAGAAAAACTCTTTGAGCGGATAGCTTTTTTCTTGCTCTTTGCGATAGTCTACCTTGCATGCTTCACAACCATGAAAGTATACAGCATTCGCCCTTTTCAGCAGAGGTTCATGCTGAGTATTACCACTGCTACTCGCCATTCTATTTTGTTAAGGTAGCCAAGGAATGTCTTCACCCTTATAAACAAACAAGGGGCTTGTTGTTGATAATTTATTCTGTCTCAACTGTTAAATTGCAATCATACATTCATGTGATAAAAAAACCTCATTCGTAGTTATGAAACATGTGGCCCCAAGTTCCTGTACAGTGGTTGTTTGAGGCTCTTTCTATGGATTCCATAGATTATATTCAATTGGGTTATTTTTAAATAGATTATAACATGGTCACTAAGTAATTTGTACATTTTAACAAAAGCAATGACCATACAGTGGTCGAAATGACTACATATTTTAAGAAATTCTCTGACCATACAGTGGTTGAAGTGACTATACATTTGTTAAAATAAACAACACTTATTCCATAAACCTGCTTGGGCTCACAACGGGCCCGTCATTCATCTGCCACAATAATTGCAACAAGTGATCAAAGGTTGCCACATTGTACGAGCTCATACACGAGTATATCGTTAGATAGAATTTCCTTTTTTTTACGCCTACCAGAGATTTATAAGGAAAGCAAATAAACCATCCAATTATTTCATCAATGCCAGTATACTGTTCATGGATTGAATAGAATAAAATTTCAAGTACAATAATGCAAAGGATTGCTGTAGAAGGAAGAAACGAAACGATGTATTAACCTAGTACCAGAAAAGGAAATAAACCACTCAATTATATCATCGATGCCAGTATTATGTTCAGGCATTAAATGAATTAAAATCTAAGTACAATAATGCAGAAGATTGCTGCAGTACGAAGAAACAAAACGACTTATTAACCTAATATCCATCCATTACAAAGGTAGTGGAGTGTGCTTTTCATTACTTTCATATGATACAAGACAATCCATAAAGCAAGGATTCACCGGGGGGCCATGGAAGTAAAAGACCAGCATATTGGCCAAATTACAACATCAATCTTATTTTTTAATTATTTAAATCAATTTAATATTTTTTAAAACATTTTAATCATTTTAACATTTTTTTAAAACAGTTAAATCATTTTTAGAGTGTCTCTACGCACTTTAGAAAGTTTCACACATGTTAATTGTGATCATTATAGGGGAGAGAAGCAGTAGTCCAGTGGGGTCCTATTGATGATATAATATTTGTGGGTATAAGATTTAGTCTTGCAACACATTTATATTATATATTGTCAATAATTATTCCACATATAAATAAAAAATTGACCAAATGTTTGTCAATATTGGACCCTTACATGTTACATGATCACATGAGAACTTATGAATGTCATATAAAAAATAATAAATACATTCATTAAAACAAGTGTAATAAATATTTTTTTTTTAAAAAATGGATCAAGCAAATAAGAAGAAATTCACAACAATTACAAACTAATGAAAGAAATTTAGTACTTTTTTTTTTTATATAAAATATCATAACTATCCATTATAAGTGTATCATTTATAAAATAAGGTGCTCATCTAAACAAGTATTTTTGTTATGTTGACAAATACTATTCGTATCTGTACAACTAGAGGATGACATTGTACATGCATTGGAATACTTCATATTATATGTTTGTCCTATGACAAATATAAAAGGCGAGTACAATAAATACCTTGTATTTTGTCATGAAAAGTAAAAGGTTGCAAATATTTTTTATGATCATTTAAAGTTGAATATAAGTTGTATGTTAAATAAGAATGTGTTGTTTTTATAACAATAAACAATATTTTGTGTTCAACTATTGGATCATTTGTGTTGGATATAAAGGTTAGAGATAACAAGATTCATGGTTACCAAAAGGTATTGTGATCATTTCGGTTACATATAAGTTATATTTTAAATAAGAATGTGATCTTCTTCAAGTACTAGGGATTCCATAATAAAGTTTTGGTCAAATATTTAAAAATTCATTTTAAGGACACTTCTCACTAGATGTGCTTATGTGGCAAGTTTCGTGATAAGTCACACCTTCAAAACTTAGTTACAGATAGCTAAGAGTCCATATCACATTTCTAAAAAGAAACGTAGGTCCTATGTGTTGAACACATAGTTATACTGAGAGGGAGGGGGAGTGAATCAGTATATCCAAAACCTTTAAATTTAAGATGCTTCCAAACACAAGTAAACATTTAAATCATAAGAACACACACACACACACACACAAACAAGATAGGAAAAACCATGGTGAGCGAGCTACTTGAATCTACTATCCAAATCTAGTCTCACAAATAAAATGAAGTATTACAATGAGCTTTATGGGCACCAACCCAAAGGAGGCACCAATGCCCTATTTTATGAGCACCAACTCAAAAGAAGCACCAACTCCCTGTTACAAAGTTTATGGGCATCAACCCAAAGGAAGCACCATGTCACATCTCTAATTCTGACTACGTTTTACTTTTTACTTTTAAGTAATTAGTAGATGATTACACATGATATAAATGATTTGATGTTTAGAGAAAATGTTAGGAAAAATCAACGATTTCACGAGTTTATGTTTATATGATTAGAATTGACATGTGTTTATATGATTTCGAGATGTTATGATTTTATAAGGATTATGAATTAACTAACGATACACTAATCCCAGTTGGTAATTACAAGTTGAATACAGGAAACAAGTTCCTGCCCTCTGAGAAAGAGGGGGAGAGCATCATCTAAGAGAAGTGAATATATGTATGGGAAAGAACAGTTGTTGCCATCTTAGTCCTGTGCCTTTATAGTTGTGAATCATTTGTGAGATTGGTAAGTTGTATTTGACCTAACTAGTCTAAGTTGGTTTCGACTCGACAGCCATTGATTTGTTGTTAGGATTTCTTAGTGAAGATTTTGTTGAGTTTATGTCAGGAATGTTCGATCATCAACATGGAAATGGTTGATAGTCGTTAGTCCTTGAATGATATGAATAAAGTTATATTCAAGAGAAAATATTATTATTGGTTAAACTATTTATTTATTGGTAATTCCAATATGAATTCCATTAAGATAACCTATTTATTTTAAGTGTTTTTGCAAGGTCACGAGGGGAAGAATGTCTCAACTCCATTCACTCATCTTGTCAAATGATTGATAACGACATTATTAAATGTTGTATATGCAAACAATATGATGATATATTTTTATATTTATTTTATATTACTATGATGTATAAGTATAACTTATACTTGCTAGATGTGAGTTTATAGAGGAACGTGGTATGTTGTGAATTGATGCAAACCACTTGTTGGTTATAGATGCTCGACTTCTTAACTATTTTGAAGGAGCTTATTAATAAGAAAAGAAGTGGTCATAAAGACCCACCACTCCATAAGGTTTGCATGCAATCAAAGCTCGTTGTTAGGCAAAGATTCTGCCTAATACCCCATGTATTGTAGAAATGGGAGGGACCTTTTGAACAACCACAAAGTGGTCTTTAATGACCATAAATCTCCCTGGGTTTGCATGCGAGTATGGCACATTTTTAGGCTATAAATCTACCAAGGCCTCGCGAGATGGTGAAGTGTTCACAACCTTAATATGACCATCACCTTCTTGATTAAGAAGGCCTTCATGGGAGTTATAATGGAACAGTTTTTGGGAGGAGTTTTGGGGGGGATGTTATCTCCAGAGGAATTTCTCTAAAAAAAACACAAAGAGAGAGACTATTGGGGAGAGGCATCAATAACAAAGCTCCATGGATGTGGACATGGACAACATGCAGTTTTTAAATCTAGAAAGATGAAAACAATGTTGCACCTTCAACTCTCAGGTTCTTTCTTTCTTGGAAATCATTATTTTGAGTTTAAGAATTCTCATGTTTGTTGTCGACTCTATAGTTGTGATAAAGAAATATAGAGAAACTTTGTATAACACTATATTATATAGAAACTGTCTAAGATAATATTAGTTTAGTTATTTCTTCTTATTTATCTAGCTTTGTATTAGATTTGGGGCCGATGAGCATGTTGAGACTTGGTTATAGTTCTTGAAGCTGTCAAATCTTTAAACCTTTGTGTTTTACTTTGAAGTTGTCATATATATATATATAACTTCTATGTGCCCCTAATGACTTGGCCATGGATTTGATTCACTCAGGTGGCGTTGTCTTAATTGAGATTACATACTCAAAACATAGACCCTTTGTCTAAGCTTAGCTCATAGGTTGTGGGTCTCTTTGGTTGATAGAAAAAAGTTATATCTGATTCCTACTCGACTAATAGTTAAGGAGTATCTCTATAGTCTCTTGGTCGATAAAACATATTCTATCTCTATTATTTGTTTTGGACGTCGAACTGATAAACCAGAAGAAAGTTATGTATATTATACAAGCTAGTGAGCCTTGAGAGCCAAAAGTCCAAGTGACCGTTGGTGTGCCATCCACAGTAGGATAACTTAGAAAAAGGCCAAAATGTCAAGTAAGCTATGTAAATTATCTTTAGATTGTTAAACCATAGGGTGTGTGTGAGAAGTTGAGTCCACTTTTTGGCCAAAAAGTGGAAATGTTTTCCCTAATTTTCAAAATTTGTCACATTTGACCTTAAAATTTGAAGCACTTAGAGATGAAATCTTGAAAAAAGGTACTAATAATAAAATGTAGTACACAAAGTCTAGTTTCCAATTATGTAATTTATTTGAATACCCAGATGATACAAATTAATTTTCAATAGGCCTTTCTAAGAACAACTGTTTAAAAGTCTTTTTTTACTATACCATGCACGTGTACGTCATCCATATTTTGACCTAAATAATCACATTTTTCTAAATCCTTTTGGGAAAAGATTTGTAACTCATTGAAGCACATTTTCCATATTTTTTTGTTATTTTTTATTGGCCATATTTGATGTTTTAAAAAATTATCATGTACATCATGCATAAGATGACCTAAACTTATCATTTTTTGAACTTTTTTGTTCAAATTGAAAAGAATTGTCTGAAGTATGTTTTTGTATAATTTGTTTTTCAAAAAAATATTTTAATAAAAAGTTATTAAAATACTAAAAAACCCTGATAATTCAAGTTTATGGACCGGTTTCATCAGAAACTAATTGAAAAATAGAAAAAATAATCCAATTGTAAAAAAATTACATATTTAGAATCTACACTATCTCATCTATAATGAGTTTTAATTTTGTCAAAAAATTCTGCAAAAAAGGTCTTTAGACATATGCCCAAAGGCACTATTTTGTTATGACATTGACATGACCTTCAACTTACAGGTCAAACTAGTTCCAACGCCTAGGTTCAGGTCCCCAACCCTTTTCTCAAACTACTTAAAGCAAAAACTGGGCCTAAATTTCAAATTTTAAGAAACGGGATCCCATTTTATTTTTTCATGTTTTATCCCTTTATGAAACGGGATCTCTCTTTTGGCTCATGGTCCCAAAGCAAAGCGGGATCCCGTTTCACTTTTCCCGATTTTGGGTTTTTGTCTAAGTCTGAAACTTCCACCTTAAGTGGACTCAACTTTATGGATTTACCCCATAATAATATGCTGACAAAAATACTAAACACAATTTAAGTTTCAAGTTGGCCGATAGGGTACCCTTTTTATAGAAAACCAGTGTATGGGTTCCTATCTCTGCTAAGAAGTCATGGCGAGGCTGAAAGTATGATAGAAAGCAGGCTCTTAGACAATAGAAACTGCAATGAGTATATCATAAGATTAATCAGATTATAGCTGAGAAGCTTTAGAAGACTTCATTTAATGTCTTATTTTATAATCTTGAACCTTTAGAGAGTAATGTTGCTTAACTAGACATAGGTTTTGGATGTATATATGAGCAACATTGTGTCTGAACCCTATAGAAACTCAGATCCAACTAAGAAATTATGAAGAAAAATAATATTGAAAGTTTTTGTTAGAGATAGTTTAATCTTCTCGAAGGTTTATATGTATGAGTTCAATGTTTTCGGTAGAAAGATTTAGTGAAGGGTATTCACTTAATCTAGAGTTTATAGAAATGATATTGGCATCATTGTAAACACTTAATGGAGTGATATAATAACACCTATGCATCATATGATAATGATAAGTATTATCGTGATAGGATGATATACTTAAGTTCAAAATAGGATGGACAATAGAAAATGTTTGCTGATAAATTTCTCAAGTCTTATTCTTTTAAGAAAGCATTAGATGCTACATTTATGAGAAATAAATTGACATCGGATAACCTTCCTCAAATCTTCTTAAATGATGGCATTATAAGTCCTAAGTGAATATCATTACAATAAATTGAAGTGACAAGAATGCATCATGGGTGTAGATTTCCTTGTGTGAAATAGAGTTCCTATTGTCATATTGTAATACAAAATCAAGGAAATGGGCACAAACCAAGAATGGGTAACCTAAATAGCCTTTTACTTAGCAACTATTGTTTATGTTATTCATCTCGAGAAAGAATATTTTGGGAGATATAATTGACTACTTTTATGTTTCAAGATTGAAACTATTAGACCAGCCCAAAGGGTATATACATACTAGGAGATGGAAAGTTATAGTTCTCATAGCATATGTTTGATAAAACTTATTATAGAGATAAGACATACAGAAGGCAAAAGTTATTCAAATGTTGGATATCCCTATTTTGATCTATTTCAAGTTGGGTATGTTGAGAGATTTAAAACTTAACCCCACATGATTATTATGCTCATGAATGTTGTTAATGGTTTATGTGGCATGTATACAAAGGATATTATATATGAGTTCATAACCTATTTTAAATTGGAAGTTGGTATACTTAAGGAGACCAAGAGGTCAGAAGTATTTTATAATCTTTTATGATTCAAACCTATTAGGGTTGATAGATTGAACTTAGTCAAAAGACTAGTTATGAGAAATGAAAGTATCCATTATGATATATATGAATGAGGACATATCTCGTATACTATGTTTATTTATGATATGTGAAATGTGAATTTGAACAATGCCAAGTGGTCTAGGGAAGACTGGAGGTATGTGTTCCCATGTTTTGTTATATATATGTTATTGTCTTTGGAAAACAAGGGTATTGATATTTCCATGCATTGGGTTATGGAAGTTAAGCCTTAGAATTGAATCAGAAGGGTTTAGAAAACTTATAACTCTTATGTCAGATATGACATTATTTTTATATATGTGTATTGGTCAACAGTGAATGGTCGAGAAAACCATAGAGTAAGATAGAAAGAGTCTAAGTAGTATTTAAACAAATTTAAGTGATTCTATGATAGAGTCAAAACTTGTTATATTGCACCAAGGATGTTTGATATTTGAGGCAGTGGGTGGATGATGGGAGGTCATAGACCCTAGAAATTGCAAGTGTGCAAAGAGGGACTCTCTGAAGGGTTGGAATTACCTAAACCTATATATTGTATGTATATCCTAGATTAAGGATTAGTTCTAAGTCAGAATGACTAGGATTGAATATAGTACAGACAAGTTTATGTCTAGAGATTCTAAATGATGAAAGTCAAATTACAGGATGAGATAGTCTCCAAGTCAAGTCAAAGGTGTGTGGACACACGACTACGTTCATTATGAATGTCTATTTATATTGAATCTTTGGCCAAAGTAATGCATCCATCTCTGCATGCATTAGTCAGTTCATAGTGTCCAGATGGTGTGGCCAATTAGAATGATCATACTAGCTAGAAGGGTCTAGAGTTGTATGGTTGATTGAGTGATGTAGGACACAACACTTGGACTTAGATGGAAAAAACCTATTGGTTCCTTATATCTATACTCTTCGTGAAGGGAAGGGCCACTTCCTAGATGGAAGGTGTGTGGGGGACCGCTGATCTGTGGTTGGAGGTAAAGCACTCAGATGATGCTCTCCCTCTATAGCAGATGACTCGCTGAGACTTGTGAAGATAGATTATTAATATTCCAGATGCAGTGTACTCCATGTTATGACTTATGATAGTCAAATTTATGAAGTAAAATTATTCTTTATGCCAAGTGCAGTTTATGTATTGTAAAAGTAAAGTAAAAGGATTTCACTATGGTTCTATCTTTGAATATATTGTAATTTCAAGGTTGAAAATATTTAGAAAAGATATGCTTTCATTTCTTGGTGATTATGCAAATGATATTTATTTTTAAAAAAATCACTCAGGTTTACCATGTTTATTTACTTTCTAGTAAATTCTTGAGTTTATTCAAGTAATATGAGAAGACATGTTACACACCAACTCCCTAAAGTGCTACAACACTTACAATACTTACAAGATGAGGCACCAACCTCTGTACCAAAACACTTGACTGTTAATGATGGTTCAATCACCTTCGTAGCATCAACTCCATTAACACTTTGACATTGATAATGAATTCAATACCTTTGCTCAAACATCTATGCTGCCCTTGACATGTTCAAACACCTGGACGCACTATCATCCCTGATATCCTCTTGACCTTCTTACTAATTTTGATACCTCAAATACCTCTGCAATACTAACTCTATTATGGATTATGCATTATATCTTACAGATTTACTTATCTCAATTTCTGCATCATTCACCTTTTTCACACATACTCACACACCTTGAAACAATCTTCTATCCTTCATATATATCATCTAAAAGCCTTCTAAACATCATCTTTGTCAGCCTAAATGTAACACATGTAACATGAAACATGTAACTGGCCTTGCTTGTCGGCTCCCAAATCATCTGTGGTAACGTAGGAGTGAAATCCCGCTTATGCGGTTCATACCAAGGGGTCTACTGGACCCATTTTACCTTCTCCCAAACTTCTTGTTGGTGCATGCTTCAAACACATGGTGCAATCACTCAAATATATCATGTTGACATCGCAACTACTTATCCTTTCATATATTGGCTCCAGACCCTATGCGACATCGGAGAAGAGAGATAGCATCATGTTGTTCATGCCATGAACACTATATGACCTACAAAGCCTTCTCATACACTCCTCTTTCTGGTTTATGCTTCTTCTTTCTGGCACAAGCAATTAAACATTGATGTCGATATCTCGTACATAGTCTAGTTACACTCTCTTGACATAGAACATTGAAAAACACACTTGCGGTACTTTATATCCTTTGAAACCTGAATATGTCATTCTTGTAAGTTTGCTTTACATACTCTCCAAACCACCAAGTTATACATGCATATGTGGTGAAATGTGGTGGCTTTTAGTTATTGCAATGATGACCTTTCATAGGAACATGACTTGTTCTCACTCTGCTAACTCTGAATTTAACTCTATGATAACTTTTATGCTCTGAAACTTAGATCATGCATACCTCATAGCTGTCTCTAGTTAATCGACAAGCTGCGAGGCTATATCTTCATTTGCAGTAGAATATGGTACAATCTCCTGTGCTCCTGTAGTATAATTCCTTATGTCTTTGATAGTTTGATAACTTAGACAATTTCTTTCATATCCAATGCAATGCTTTTCACCAAGAGACAATATCATTGCAACAAGCATCAATGTATGACATTAATCAAAACACTTTGACAACCTTCGCCTATTTATGAACTTTAGAAGATAAGGTACAACATGCTCATCTCTTTCATCACCATATCTTCTTTGACATCACACCTCCTCTGATCACCACTTCTTTGACATCACACCTCCTCTAATCACCACTCCTAGAGGTATGGTAATGTTCTAGAGGATATACAAAGGTACCACAAGTAGCTACCTGATCAATCAGGTGTTTGTATCTACTATCACAAGCCATGGATAGTGGGGTAAAAGCACATATCTATGTCACACTTTTAGCCAACAAAATGATTTCTAGTGAGACGGTTAGGCCAAATAAGTTTTGAATGCATAGGTTTTGATCGAAATCAGGTGGCATTTACATGGCACATACGTGGCATACTTTATTTGGGCGAAAGAGTTTTGCCTAAAACTCTTTCAGTCAAAACAAACATAAATAAAAATTAAAAAAATGGGGCTGGGCATTTCACCCAAAAGATTTCAGTGGATAACTGTGGAACGTGCTTGCGCACCACCTAGAGCTTCATGAGCATCCTGCATCACCCAGCTACTTGGCCATCCTGTGAGGTAGGCATTGTTCTTGCTCCATGCAATTATGAATGACTGTGTAGCTAAAATAGAGATTCATGTTATTCAAAAAAAACTTTAGCCACCAAATATTCAAAGATTATGAGAAATTTGTACATATGGATTATGAAATTTTTTCAAAGATGGTATACTTTAACAAAAACAAAAAACCCAACCAAGATTTGATTACTTTATTAACAAAACCCTATGGACATATTGTACAATCAACTTATCAATCTAGGGTTTACATATACATGATATACATGCTAACATTCAATAATGTCCATCACAAATAGAAACAAATCCATAAATAATAGAAGTAGAAATGTTTATTCTTTGTTACATATCAATGTAAGTTTGTAATGCCATCATTATTTGTATGGTGTGATGCAATACTTCTTTGTTGCACATTACTACGAAGCTGTAATTCTTTGTCATGCATTGTTGTGATGTCATTATTCTTTGTTGCATACAGCTTCAATTCCATAATTCATCACATATCACTACAATGACATTGTATTCTACCCTTCATTGAATTGTGTGACATTGTATTCTATCCTTCATTGAATTGTCAATCTTTCTTTTTGCTATTTAGCTTAGTTTCTTCTTCGCAATTTTATTTGTCATTAATTTTCTTTTGTCGTTATAATAGGAGTAGAAATGTTGGTGGATATACATGAACATTCATACTAAACATTGTCAATAAAGTTATTTTAAAAAGACCATCTTATTTTCCATAGAGCTACAAGTACACACATATATTCATATGCACATGTGTCTATACATATATACCAATATATTTGTACAAATGGTTAATTTACATATTGTTTACTCAAATATTCTGGGTTATCCATCCTTAAAACAACCTATTTCTCACTAAAAACAAATTAGGCTATCATACTTGAATGTATAGGAAAGAAACCAAGGAATAAACAAGCTATTAATCACCTTTAACACCTATGAATATACCTACATTTAAACCAATTTTAATAAACATACAAGACTACAAGCATACAAGACAACAATTCCAATGATTCCAAAACTAGGAAAGTAAATCTTTTGGTCCCCTTCTAATCCTTTCTCACAAAAACTAGCTTGAGAGAGAAAAGCAAAATAAAACCACCATAAAAGCTCCATGCAAACACCACAATAGTAGCACGATGAAAGAATTAATAGTAAAATTGTTGCATGGCTTGCACAACCATTCAAATATATAGACATCTTCCTAGGAAACCCAAATTGAAGTGCAATGGAACTAAAGATGAAACAATAATTTTCTCATGCGCACCAAAGGCCAACCAAAATGAGAAGAAAATAAATTAACTAGCAATAAAGTATAATAAGTTCCTATATGACTTATGTATATTCTTGCCTCTTAAATGGATGGGTTTGTCTTAAACCTGTCCCATCACCTTAACCACTTAAAATATAAAAACTAAATCTAAATTTAAACTTTAGAACTTAGGTTTAGGTTAGGATGCACCCTATATATGTAGTTCAATTTCTTTGTAGAAATCTATTTAAATTTCTTACTGACATACTCTATTCCTCTATATGAGCTAATTATCATGAGCAATTTTTCACATTGTTCTCAACAAAAGTTTTTTAAATTACTTGAAAATTTAAAATACTTCATCCTTTGCTTTTAGGAAGTATACCTTTAAGTTTTTCTAGACTATAATCACTTGATCCTTTTCTTTTAGGAAATGTACGTTTAAGTATTTTTGCACATGTAGGCATTGTTGCAGCCATGATGTCTTCAAATCCTTTGACCGAGGTATGAGCCAATAACATGAAAAAAATAATTTTGTATTTCTTATTTTATCTCATGTCATTTGATGTACATAAATGATATTTATGTTTAGTCAATTTTACTTCTTGATGCTTCTCACAGGAGGTCACAACTCTAGCCCGTCCAACTATGGATGAAGAGAGAGAAAAGATGATCAAGAGTGATCATCAGATAGCAGTAAGTGATCGATTGCATATGTGATGTTTTCTATATTAACGTGCATATTGTTTGATTGTATTAACAGGTGAAGCTGCATGAACATCTGTCGAAGAGGTCTACTCGACGACAGAGAGAGGATGAGTCACTGATTGGCTCTCCATCTTCATGGTCAAGTAAGGGCCACCAATTATTTGATGAAAGTCCATAGGAAACTAGTTTTTGGGACATTTTTGTATGCCTAGATGGCTTTGTATACATACTTTTGTATGTTACCGATGTATATTATTATATATGCCTGTATGGCTTTGTTTGGACATGCCTATATGGATTTGTCTATAAACTAGATGTTATGTTCATGACATTATGTATATAACAGTTTATATTAAATATTTAATATGATGATCAATTATTGTTACAGGAATTTGGTTTTACACATGCCAATTGCATTTGCTTGACAGTTAATAAATCATTTTCAAATAATCTATTTTGTGCATATCTTGCAATCATTGCATTCCATGAGATTGTGCATTTCTTTGAGGCATCATGTCAAACAGTTCACGTGCCTTGTCTATGCTTCCACACTTTCCATACATGTCTATAAGGGTAGCTGCAAATACAATATGTGACAAAATTCCTATATCATTTATGCTTTGATGGTTGTCCACACCATGTTCCCTAGATCCCATTTTGGCATAGGCAAGAAGGATGTTGGATAAGGTTGTGAAATTTGGTTTTAGACTTGCTAATTGCATTTGGTTGAAATTTTCTTTTGTGCATTTGTGAAAGTTTTTAAATCCTTATGAAAAATCCATTTCGTGCATATCTTGCAATCATTGCATTCCATGAGACAACATTTCTTTGAGGCATCGTGTCAAATAGTTCACGTTCCTTGTATATGCTTCCACACTTTGCATACATGTCTCGCAGGGTAGTTGCAACTACAACATATGACAAAATTCCTATATCCTTTATGCTTTGATGGATGTCTATACCGTGTTCCAAAGATACCATTTCTAAGGTTTTAGAATTTGGCTTTACACCCACTAATTGCATTTGCTTGAAAGTTTCTAAAGCCTTATCAAAAAATCTATTTTGTTCATATCTTGCAATCATTGCATTCCATGAGGTGACATTTCTTTGAGGCATCATGCCAAACTGTTCACATGCCTTGTCTGTGCTTCCACACTTTGCATACATGTCTTTGAGAGCAGTTGCAACTACAACATCTAACAAAATTCCCATATCTTTTATCCTTTGATGGATGTCTATTTTGGCATATGCAAGGAGGATACTAGCTAAGGTTGTGGAATTTGGCTTTACACGAGTGCTAATTGTATTTTCTTGAAAGTTTATAAAGTCTTTTCAAACAAATCCATTTTTTGCATATCTTGCAATCATTGCATTCCATGAAATGGCATTTCATTTCAAGGTATCATGTCAAATAGTTCACGTACCTTGTCTATGCTTCCACACTTTGCATACATGTCTATAAGGGCAGCTACATTTTGGTAGAGATATGGATGATGCTGGTAAAGGTTATGGAATTTGGCTTTACACATGCCAATTGAATTTGCTCGAAAGTTTCTAAAGTCTTTTTTACAAATCTATTTTTTGCATATCTTGCAATCATTGCATTCCATGAGAGGACATCTCTTTGTGGTTTTGTACATCAAACAATCCATGTACCTTGTCTATGCTTCCACACTTTGCATAGCCGCAATTACAACATATGACAAAGTTCCTATATCCTTTATGCTTTGATGGTTGTCCATACACTATTCCAAAGATCCTATTTTGGTAGAGATAGGGAGGATGTTGGAAAAGGTTGTGGAATTTGGCTTTACACGTGCCGATTGCATTTACTTGAAAGTTTCTGAAGTCTTTTTAACAAATCCATTTTTTGCATATCTTACAATCATTGCATCCCATGAGAGGACATCTCTTTGTGGTGTTGTATCAAGTAGTCCAAGTGCCTTGTCTATGCTTCCACACTTTGCATACATGTCTACAAGGGGAGTTACAATTACAACATGTGACAAAATTCCTATATCCTTTATGCTTTGATGGTTGTCCATACGTTGTTTCAAAGATCTTATTTGACAAGTTCTTTTCATGCAATGATGATAACCTCCCAAGCATAAGTGACAAGTTCATACAAAATTATGATCAAGTGGGTCACTTCTGATAAAACAAAGTGTAAGGTGACTAATCCTAACCTTCACTATCTTGACAAACATGAATTACTAGACAACAATCTTAGAAATTGTCATTATGACCCTGGATGCCTAAACCTTGATAATAACTATGTCCCAACCCTCAACATGATAACATGGATCCATGGAAATATCCTAAGCCAAAAGATTGTGATAGGACAAACCTTCCACACAATGTTGTTCCTCTTAATGACAAAACTACCCTTCACCCTGGACCCATGACAACACTGTATAGAAAGACACTGCTTGGGATGTCCAAATAGTCAAGTTTAAAACAAAGAATTAGGTGGCAACAAAAACATGGGGCTTAGGTGTTATATGACAGTAAGGTCTGCCCTTCATTGTTTTGACTGGGCCCTTTGCTTCCCAAGATGAGGGTTAGAGTATCTTCATCTGCATTCTGGCTCAGGAAGATAGAAGCCCGATTTCCACCATCCTCTCCATGAGGAAGATCTTGTAAATCTTGAATAGTACAAGTAAACATTATGACTTTCATGTAGCTATGACAATCCCATACCTCATAAAAACCTATTTCCTTAATATCCAACTATTTCACAACTCCAGTGGTGGTGCTTGGACCACTTTATCACCTTCATTCCATTCATTTTAACAAGGCTTCAAGGATTATGAGTATAGGAATCTCCTGAGATGGTTGTTGGTCAATGCATTTGGAGAAAAAGACTTCTTGCTGCTGCTACAATCTTGTGACTGTCAAAATTTTTATGTGCTTTTGGAAAATGTAGTGAAATTTTTAGGTATCCCACCAATTGCCATGACACACACCATAGTGTTTTGACATCTTTTCTCTTTACAATACATTGAATGGATTCAAGAAGCAAAGATAATTCTTAATACATAGTCACAAGTAATTAGCCCTAGCAGTCATGGCAGAAATACCCCTGCTACACAAATATTTGTCAAGTTCAAAAGAGGAAATCATGAGCTAGCACTGCATGCATGGATTTAGGAACTTTGACATGGAGGAGACAATCTATATCCCATTACTCTCATATCAATCTTCCTGACAATATTTGGGCCACATTGAAATTTAAAAGAGACAAGATGCTAATGTACTGGGGTGCTTGGCACATGAAATGAGACCTTCGTTGGCATTTACCCACCCACCCTGACACGTTGGTGAAGTATGTTCAGCTCCACGAGTTATGGAATGCAAAATGTCAATCCTAGCACCTTTCGACTTTGTCGGTAGCTTACAGCTCGAAATGACTGAGACACTTGGCACACGAAACGAGACCTCACCTAGCATTTACATGCCCACTTGAACATGTTGGCATAGTCATTTCAACCCCATGAGCTATGGAATACAAAATGTCACTCCTAGCACCTTTCCACTACATGAAACTGAAGCATTTTGCAAGATTGCATTTGATTTTAGCACGGTCAAACAGACTAGAGTTGACCAAAACCAAGAGAGGTTATTGTGGATGGACCCTACATGCACCTATAGGTCTAAACAGAATGTTCCCAACAACCATGAATTCTGAGAACTGATCTGTCAAAGTTTGGCAGCTTTCAGTCTTAAGATTTTAAGAGACTTTGTCGATAGCCTATTGCCCCTAACGATTGGGACCCTTGGCATTTACCTGCCCTTCCCACCTTAACATGTTGGTGAAGTCCATTTGGCCCCATGAGCTATGGAATGCAAAATCTCACTCCTAGCACCTTTCCACTGCATGAAACTGAAGCATTTTGTAAGAATGCATTTGATTTCGGCACGGTCAAACAAACTGGAGTTGACCAAAACTGAGAGAGGTTATTGTGGATGGACTCCACATGCACCTGTAGGTCCAAATGAAACATTTCCAGTTGCCCTGAATTCTGAGAACTACTACATCAAAGTTTGGCAATTTTTTGGTTTTAAGGATCTTAAGGGACTTTGCCAGTAGCATGTTGCCCCAAACAATTGGGGCGCTTCGCACATGAAATGAGACCTCACTTGAGATTTACCCACCCACCTTGATGCGATGGCGAAGTCCCTTCGGCCCCACGAGCTATGGAATGCAAAATGTCACTCCTAGCGCCTTTCCACTGCATGGAAATGAAGCATAGATGACGTACCTTCAATTGAAGATGAAAAAAATGAAAAGGCTTGAAGTTGAGATGGATAAGATGGCGTACCTTCAATTTGATGTGTGAATGATGGTGTGCCACCAACTTGAGAAGAAAATGAAGATGTACCTTCTACTTCACCTGTGAAAGATGGAGTGTCTCCAATTCGAGAAGATAATGATGGTGTTCCTTCAACTTGACCTATGGACGATGAAGTGCCTCCAACTTGGAGATTCACTTTCCTCATTGAATGAAGGTTTTACATTCATTCCCTTGTGCCACTAATTCTATCTCTCTTAGCTTCATTAGATGTGTCATGTTCCTCTTCAATTGGCAATGGTGGAATGTCTTCTTGTATGGTTGACAATTTCCTACTTTTGCGAATTCGCCTCATTCTTTCTCTTTTCCTGTCATTCTTAGCTTCACATTCTTCTGGTGTTAGAGTTTTTGCTCATTTCCTTGGCATGATGACGATTTCTAAAAGCATGATAATTAGAACTTTGTTAATGACAATGAATAATAGCAGAGTCTATCCTTTATCAACAACTGATAATGACAATGAATAACAACTAATTCATGACAACAAAGCCTATCCTTTATCAACAACTAATTATGACAATGAATAATAGCTGATTCATGACAGCATGGCATATCCTTTATCAACAACTGATAATGACAATGAATAACAATTGATTCATGAAAGTAGAGCCTATCCAAGTTATCAACTATCTTGGTATGGTTCTACAAGTCTAATTTTCAGCAGATTTAGGGTTAGGGAAGAATAACAAGGTGCAAAAATTCAGGGCAGAGTTTTGTTTCATGATGACCTACTTGTAAAGGAGGATCTTTTGTGAGTTTTAGCACTATCCTATCAACCATGACTGTCATGAAGTTGTTTATAATGCCTTGTCCAAATATCTTTGATATTTTTCCATAGGTATCAATAAGGTGAAGGTAGATCATTAGTGCAAGGTTTCCAAGATAAATTATCACAAGTAATATGTATAACCATCACCCTAAGATGCAAAGGTATTGTTCCATGATGAAAAGATAGCCGCCACTATCATAAAAATTATTGGAGGTATTTAGGATTATCATGATATACTTGACTGAAGATCATTGTTTCATGTAAAACAAGTTGTCCTAAACTATATTGTGAGTATATCCCATATGTGAACATTATCATATACAATGATAGACAAATTGCTTATGGAGGTGATGTTGAGGGAAAAGACTATCAAATTGTACTATGACTATTACAAACAACCACATAGACTATCACATCATAAACATAGAAGACTATCATGAAACTCTAGATCATTATTAAGGTCATATATTCAAAATATGCAATAGGCTCTCACTACCCTATTCACATGAAAGATTACTATATCAAATGAAAGATTATGAGGATATCAATATGTTGTATGGTACTTCTTAGGATTACAAGATAAGAGATGACAATGATGAAAAGGATTGATAGTTAGCATGCATAGAACTAGTCAAATTTGGAGGAGAAAGAGCACTTGCAGCTACTATAGGTCTTTTTACATACAACCATTGGCAAGGGAGTCGCCATAGTGAAAATACACTTGTAGGAAAGGTGGCTACTTGCAGCCATATGAATTGCAACAAAAGGAGAGTGTGAGCATTACTTCACTTGCAACAATTGAGAGATAAAGTAGAAGGTGGCTACTTGTACCCATAGGACTTGTAGCAAAAGAGAGAGTGAGCAATGTCTCACTTGCAACAACAAGAAGTTATAGTAAAGTAGAGGCTACTTGCAACAACTTGAGGTGTACCCATGGAGTGATGGGCACTTGCAACAAAAGGAATGAGGTGCTTGGGGTAGGCACACTTGTTGAAATAGGGAGATTGTTGAGGTTTGAGGGTAGCATAAGAGGCAATGTTGCAAGGTGGCCAAGGGGTCATGAAGAGGAGTGATGGTTTTGCACACACACATGCAACAAAGGTAGAATAATGAGAGTTCTAATGTGGAGAAAGAGAGGTTGCAAGATCAACAATGAGGAGTTTGGTATTTTATGCTTGAAGAGTACACGCTTGCTAGTAGAGTAGAAGCAATCAAATAAGAATGGGTCATGAAGATGAAGAGGTGGTAGTGGAAGTGTTGGTTACTAATGTGGTTGCATTAGTTGTGTAATGAAGGTACAAGTTGGTTTCATGGTTGTGAGGTGCACAGAAGATCTAAGAAGGAGATCAAGAGGCTACATGAAGGCAACAAAATAGTAGAAAGGGTGGCAATAAGGAGCCATGATTATGGAAGGACATTGCGAGTAGTGTGATTTATGACAAAGAGATTTGAAGGGATATTTAGAGGCCATGATTGGGTAGCAAAGGAAGTTGCAACAACATTGAAGGAATCCATTCAAGGAAGGATGGAAAAAAAGGATAGTTGAGTAGATGTTGGTAGCAAAATAATCAACTGTAAAGGATGAAAGTGGGAATTTAATGCCTATTATGAGTGGTGGGTAGTGGTGGCTTCAAAGAGGTTGTAGAATGCATATACTATATCAAATGCAAAGGTATTGGCACTTTGGGAGAAGACAATCATGGTTTGTAAGTTGAACAAATGCACACTATCAATAACAGTCATGTTTCAAGTTCTACTCATTTCATATTGTTTGTTATGTATCATGAAAATATAACCCTAAGAATAAATCCCTCATAGATTGTATCAAATCCTAAGAACATTACCAATTATATGCAAAATAACTAGTGATCAAAGAACACCTAGAAACAAACTACTTGCTAGTCTATCATGCCTAGGTTTATGGATAGTTATTTTTCTACTAATTTTGGATGATTATGAGGATATCAATGTGCATGGTCACCTATATTGTATGGTACTCCTTAGGTTTACAAGGTAAGAGATGACAATGATGAAAAAGATTGATTATATTAATATTAGAATTGCCAAGCACCTTAAATGGACTATCAACACAACTAGGACTATCATGACAATCAATAGGAACATCAAACCCTATGAAGATAATTTCATATCTTGTCAAGGTGTAAAGGAGGGGTTTTCTAAGAATCATAGATGTATAGGACAATCGTTATAACCTTAGGAATTGTTGTTATATGGAGCCTAATCAAACTGGGAGGTTAACTTTACCCCTTTTATCAGCGCAGTTTCCCCCAAATTATTTAACAGGGTCAAGGGGCAGCACCCCTTGCGAGGGTTTGGGGGCAACGCCCCCAAGACGGGGTCAAGGGGCAACACCCCTTGTGGGGTCAAGGAGCAGCACCCCTTGTGGGGTCCAGGGGCAGCGCTCCTTGTCGCAATACAGGGCGGGGTCTAGGGCAGTGCCCCCGAAACCTCCAACGATTTTTTATTATTTTATTAACGCGTCGGGAGTTATTTTTTCTATTGGTCGACATAAAAAACCCTATTTTTGTAACCGACATAAGGCTTGATAAAAGTGGCTAAGGGTTAGGGTTTCTGTTGATGTATTACAATATTTTGCAGCAGTACTAAGTTGCAAGGATTGCTGGTTGTAATCGGTTTGATTTACTGGATAATAATATTGGACTCTCTGTTGGTGGATGTAGCCTGAGTTTGGGTGAACCATGTTAAAACTTGTCTCTCGTTGTTATTATTTCTGTGTCTTTTCATTCCTCTATTTAATCTTTATTTACATTTAATTGATATCTTCTGCATGCAATTCCTAATAGGAATATCACATGACATTATTAGAACAGTAGTCTAAAATAAGAATTATCAAACCCTTTTGCTATATCTAATGAATTCCCTCATTATTTCTTCTAGGGAAGTGACATATTCAAACCAATTTGATGGAGGGATGGGGTCATTGAATATTTTATCATACTCCTATTGTAGCACTCTTCCATCATCTCACACCTAGTCAAGAACTGGGTATATGTTGAACAACTTGATGTGAAATGTTGACAACTTATAGTATCTTCTTCTTACTTCATGCTCATCTAGACAATTAGCCCAAAAGTCTTATAGGTGTGGCACATTTTGATATTCTTTCCCCACCAATTTTTCCATCTTTTCATATGGATCAAAACCTGGTCTAGCATTATAGAAGTGTAGGTTGTGCTTTTAAATCTCCACATCTGATTATTTGGCTAAGGTGAAAGAAGGGAAAGCATACATGCCATCTCCTAAAATTAAGGGAATTGAACCCCTACTCTATGTTTCTTAGTTAGCAACTATTGACTCACAAATATGTCTGGTCATCTCTAATAATATAATCTTATCAATGGGGTACTTGGGTATTTTGTATGTTAAATTGGTAAATCCTTCAATCCTGATGTTTAAAATTTTAGGAAATTGGATGAACCAATTCCCGTACTTCTTGATTAGTTCGGTTGTAGGTACTAAAATTCTCTTGTTCAGATCACCTTCCAAGTGCTTGGTGATATACATGGTAAATACATCATTTACCCTTTTGTAGTGATTAAGGGCATTTTCCATTTGTAGTTGTGGGTAGCAGTCATAGACTTTGAATTGTCCAAGTCCATTTCCAATGGCCCCTCTCCTTGCCAAACCCTAGGGTAGAAAACATATCTTGCAATCATATAGAATGAGTAGGAAGTCATGAACAATTTCCTTGTTGTACTCCTACCCTTATCAATTGAATATGTACACTATCACTAATGATCTTTTCCCAATAGATCATCTCATTATCTTCTAATACCTCATGTATAAACTTGAACGTCCATTTGTGGAAGATGGAAGTTGATGACAGACCCATAAATTTGCTTACTATGTTCACCATATCACTAATCTCAATTTTGAAATGACTCCTATAGAGTGTCTTTGGAAGCTTTGAGATAGTAGGTTTAGATGTTTTCATCCACCTAGAATTCATGCTCTTTCTATAATTCTCAGGTCCTCGGTTATAAAAGGTCAATCCTACATCCTCATTGAGATCTACCATAACTAGGTTGATAGGAATGAAGAAAGCCTTAGCTGTGTCCTAAGTGGAGAGATCTGCCAACATAGTGTTATCATCTGTAATCACCAATCTTGACACTGGGTGGTAATGCTTAGCACACTCCATCACTATCTTTGGATACTAGATAGAAGCGAGGAATCTTGTTGCTTGAGCAATTCCATTTTTCACCATTCTTCTATCTTTGTTAGTAGGATTAGGTCCATACATCCTTTGTTTGAATTCCTTTAGGTTGACATGTCCACGATCATTGTCTAAGACTTCACTCCATGCAAAACTAATCTTTGAGGCTAGGGAGACTCCTTTGAATTTGTACCATAGGTGAACTTGTACCATACCCATGATTTTTCCACCTACTTTTCAATTTTGTATGTATATTATTAGAAATAGGTACAAGTATGTAGGTACGATATGCAGATATGGCAAAAAGAATTTGGGGGTTGAATATTTTTTCATACATCCATATAAAAAATTTATAAAAATCATATATATATATATATATATATATATATATATATATATATATATATAATTTAGAAACAAAAATTAAATTCAAAATACCACATATCATGCATGTACTAAACAAAACTACCATAAATATTATACTAATTCAATATCAATTTGTCAAATTTGAAAGTCATGATTATATATATATATAATTTAGAAACACAAATTAAATTCAAAATACCACATATCATGCATATACTAGACAAAACTGTGCTAAACATTACAAATTTGAAATACAATAGGGGAGAGGAGCCAGAACGTGCGCACCCAATTTTCCACGGTCCCTGTGGAGTGCCACGTGGACCAATAAAAAAAAATTGCAACTTATTAGGTAAATAAATTAATAATAAACAATATAAAATTAATTTTTTTATATTTGGGGCTATTTGACATGTGGGAGGACATGATTCATTGGTCGGGAAAAAAATTGAATTTTGGCCATGCGACTGAAACATAGGTGGTCAGAGTGCCAGTTGGCGTGTGGCATGGCGTCCAAAGTGGAAAGCCCTGCCATGTTGCCACAAATCACTCCACCACCATAACACTCCATTGCATCGCATTAATGTCTCACCGCCCATTCCAATTCTAGTGTACATCCTCATTACTACACGTCCCCTCTTGGTGCTTCCACGGTATCCTGCGTAAACTTCAAGCCAACCTCCATTCAATGCTCACAGTGCCTTGCGCACAACTCACCAACTTTAGAGCCTTTCAATCTACCATCTTCTCAAAATTTCCTAATGTGTCCGCTAGAAGGTGCTCAATTCAACTCTCTGCAACTTCCATCCCACTAGCACAACATGCTACACTCGGACTCCATAGAATGCGATGCCAGGCGCTAGTTTTCAAATGTGAAATCCAGATCCAGCTCTGCCATGCCTCCTCCGGCGTTCGTTGGTGCCATGCAAGTGAAGGAAAAAATGATATATTCACATTCTTTTTATTAATTTCCCCCACGATCTGTGCTAAAGGGTTTAATCGTAGGTGACGAAGTGTGAAGGCCATGGCATGCTCGTCAACGTGCATGGGGGTAATCCTTTCGACCCAGGTGAGCATGCTCACTAAGGCCTCGCCATTATTCAGTTTTCGCTTGTTTACTCGGTCTTTTCGTTTGATTTTTTTGACTTTTATCTATTGTAGATTTCCGTCTTGTTATAAAGATTTCATATTTTTGAACACTATGGATTTTGTGTTCATAAACACACTAATTATATGGAAATTAATCTTCTGTTCAAGCATCGATCTCTTTAAAAATGAGTTTATTTTTTATTTCATTACAATAACAAATAATATTGTTGGTTGTTTCCATGACAGATAAATCAGAGGTTATTTTTTTGTCATTATAGAAACAAATAATATTGTTGGTTGTTTTGGTGCCATAGATAAATATGGGGTATTTTTTATTTTCATTATAGTAACAAATAATATTTTTGGTTATTTCGGTGTCATAGATAAATCTAGGGTTGTTTTTATTGTCATTACAGTAACAAATAATATTGTTGCTTGTTTCAATGCCATAGATAAATCCTGGGTTGTTTATCTTTCATTAGGGTTTCTCTTTTAATTAGGTTTTTGTTTCATCTTTTTCAAAGGTTATTTCATAGGTTATCACTGTTTATTTGTCATAAATCTTTTTCATTGTTTATTTCTCATAAACAATAAATTGCAAATATTACAGTCATAGGTTAGCATTTGTGTTTCCCTGGGATTTATATTGCAGATATTACAATCATAGTTTAGCATTTGTGTTTTCCTAGGGTTTATATTGCAAATATTATAGTCATAGTTTAGCATTTGTGTTTTCCTAGGGTTTATATTGCAAATATTATAGTCATAGTTTAGCATTTGTGTTTTCCTAGGGTTTATATTGCAACTATTATAGTCAAAGTTAGGTTATGCATTTAGTTAGGTTTTATTCGATGCCAGTCATAAATTTGGGGGTTTCTCTTTTTATTAGGTTGTTGTTTCATCTTTTTATTAGGTTTATAGGTTATCACTATTTATTTGTCATAAATCTGTTTCCCTAAGGTCTATATTGCAAATATTACAGTAATAGGTTAGCATTTGTGTTTCCCTAGGGTTTATACTACAAATATTACAGTCATAGTTTAGCATTTGTGTTTCCCTTGGGTTTATATTGCAAATATTACAATCATAGTTTAGAATTTGTGTTTCCCTAGGGTTTTTATTTGTTGTCAGTTTTCAATTTATGATAACTATAGATGCAGCGTTACTATTTTGATTTGCAATGTTTTCTGATCAGATTGCAATTTGTGTTTTTTTATGCTTCTTGTTTCCACTTATGTTCAATTGACAGTTTCTCAATTTTAGTTTTTAATTTGTATTGAATTTGCAATCATTCATTCTGGTTACCATATTCTCATAGGTTCTGCATTATCATACACTTAGGTTTTCTTGATGCCGTAGAAAATATTAGGGTGTGTTCTATATTTCATAAACCAAATATAATTTTGTGGATTTGTCTTTTAATTAGGTTTTGCTTAATCTATTCAGTGACTTCAAACATGTAGGTTTTTTCAGTGCCATAGATAAATTTTGGGGTGTTATCTTTTTCGTGGGTTATGCTGCATCAATTCAGTGATGCAAAAAAGAAGTAATCATTTGACTTCACAATTTTTTATGCCTGCCAATGAGTTGGTCGTGCACAAAAGATGTGAGATTTGTTAAACTCTTACTATTTTCCAATTGTAAGATTTATATTGTTCTTCATTACAGCCATTACAATCATATGTTAGTAGTTGTGTTTCCCTATGGTTTATATTGCAATCATTACAGTCATAGTTAAACGATTTATATTGCTTTCTTAGGTGCAATAATTGCATCAATTCAGTAATGCAAGATAGATATTTTTTTAGGTGCCTTAGATAAATTTAGGGGTGTCTTCTTTTTCATAGGTTCTACTTCATCAATACAGTCATGCAACTATTGTATCTTTTTTTGGTGCCTTAGATAAATTTGGGATTGGTGCCATAGATTAATTTGTGGGTGTTCTCCTTTGCATAGGTTGTGCTTCATCAATTCAGTCCTCAAACTATTCTAGATTTCTTAGGTGCCATTGATTCATTTGCCACAATGGTACGTCGGTCCTCCACAAGTTAGGCAAAAACTCTTGCATAAAAAAGCACTATGAGATCAAACACAAATCATATATTAATGCATATTTAGTCGTATATATTTGTCAACAAAACAAGCTAAGGCTGGCAGCCAAACAAGTGTAAGTGTTTTCAAATTGTATTTGACATAGGGGAGAGAAGCCAGAACGTGCGCACCCAATTTTTGATAGTCCACGTTGAATGCCATGTGGACCAGTAAAAAAAATTGCAACTTATTCAGATAAATAAATTAATAATAAACAATATAAAATCCAACTTGGAAATAAAACAACCATATCACAAAAGTTTGCACTCTTCCCCCATAAACATTCAAACCCAACTGTCATACCAATCTAGGTGTCACTTATAGATTAATCACAAGTACACAACAAAATAGAGGTGCCACGTCAACACAGTTCAAACTCATGTGTCTGATCTTTGACCAAATGCTAACCCATTACAACCATGTTACCCCCTAGCATAACCTAAATAATTCACAAATCCATCTGCCTGTCTCATCAAATATGAGACCTACAACATGTATCAGAAGGAGTCTCTCCCATCTCGCCAAGTAGGGTGCGCACGTACTGGCTCCTTCCTCTAAAAACCCACTTGCATCCAAAAACAAGTTGCAAGGCCACCATTATTCATAAAAAATTTATGGAAACAAATGCAAACAATACACCAAACCAATCAACTCAAGAATTAATGGCCCAAATCAATCAAATCTGCAATTCATATCACCCAGAATTCAAATTCCAAACAAGACAGGGATTTAATTCACTACACCAAACAAGCATCAATCAGATTCAAATAATTCCCAATTCAAATAGCCCTTGATTATTTTTCTTCACATTGATGCCAGAATGTGTTGGCTTAAGGTCTCTGCAACTTCAATCTCGCCACCACTACATGTTACACTTGGAGTCCAGTGTCCCTTCTAGCTTCTTTATATATATGTATATGCATATGTATAGACACATACATATACTACTTCCATGACATCCCACGTAAACTTTGAGCCAACCTACATTCAATGCTCCCATTGCCTCGCACAACTTGCCAACTTTAGAGCCTTTCAATCTACATCAATTCAATCATGGCAACTTTAGAGCCTTTCAATCTACCATCTTCTCGAATTTTCTTCACATTGATGCCAGAATGTGTTTGGAGGTGTTCTCTTTTGCATAGGTTCTACTTCATCAATTGAGTCCTGCAACTATTGTATTGCAATTAGGCGCCTCATATTGCAATTTGGGGGTGTTAGCTTTTTTATAGGTTATGCTACATCAATTCAGTCAGGCAAATATTGTAGCTTTCTTAGGTGCCATTGATTAATTTGGGGGTGTTCTCTTTTGCATAGGTTCATTATCATCAATTAAGTCCTACAACTATTGTATGCTTTTTAGGTGCCATTGATTGATTTGGGGGTGTTCTCTTTTTTATAGGTTCTGCTACATCAATTCACTCATGCAACTATTGTAGCTTTCTTAGGTGCCATTGATTAATTCAGGGGTGTTCTCTTTTGCATAGATTATGCTTCTTCAATTCAATCCTCTAACTATTGTATCTTTTTTAGGTGCCATTGATTAATTTGGGGATGTTCTCTTTTTTAGAGGTTCTGCTACATCAATTCAGCTGTGCAACTATTGTAGTTTTCTTAGGCGCCATTGATTAATTCGGGGGTGTTCTCTTTTGCATACCTTATGCTTCATCAATTCAGTCTTGTAACTATTGTATCTTTTTTAGGTGTCATTGATTAATTTGGGGTGTTCTCTTTTGCATAGGTTTTGCTTCATCAATTCAGTCATGCAACTATTGTAGCTTTCTTAGGTGCCATTGATTAATTTGGGGGTGTTCTCTTTTGAATAGGTTCTGCTACATCAATTCAGTCATGCAACTATTGTAGCTTTCTTAGGTGCCATTGATTAATTTAGGGGTGTTCTCTTTTGCATAGGTTATGCTTCATCAATTCAATCCTCTACCTATTGTATCTTTTTTAGGTGCCATTGATTAATTTGGGGTTGTTCTCTTTTGCATAGGTTTTGCTTCATTATTTCAGTCCTGCAAGTATTGTTTGTTCATCAAATAGCGATAGACCATGAAAGATGTCTATCTGTTCAAGACATACGTGATCTACTGTGGATGTTTTGATCCATGGATATCATGTATATCCTAAACAGATAAGACTTCTATTCATGTGTTCATCATTGCAGAAACTCACACTGCAAATTGTTTTTAATATTTGTATGGATGGAAGTTAAAAGTGTTTAAAGAGTATAAGTTGGCCACCCTTTCACTCCACTAGCTCACATTAATCTCTCACCGCCCTTGTCAATTCTTTTGTACAGTCCTCTTTAATGCACATCCCCTCCTATTAACTTCACGACATGTTACTGAAATGAAAAATAAACAACCCTAGATTTATCTATGGCACTGAAACAACCAACAATATTATTTGTTACTGTAATGAAAATAAAAACAACCCCAAATTTATACATACATTGGTTTCTTGCATTGTTTTTCTTACATTGGACAAACCAACAATATTTATATGTCCAACAACAAAATAAATATGTATAAACATCTATATACATATTCATATATCTGTATATGTATGTATATATATGTGTGTCTTTGTGTGTGTGTACATATTTACATGATTGAATAGATGAATCAGAACCTATGAAAAAGAGGTATATACTTATACATACATGCATACATTGGTTACTTGCATTGTTTTGCTTACATTGGACAAACCAACAATATTTATATGTCCGAATTGAAGAACAATAGCAAAATATAATTGTATAAACATATATATACATATTGATATATATGTATATGTATATATATGTGTATACATATTTACTTGACTGAATAGATGAAGTAGAACCTATGAAAAAAAGAACACCCCCAAATTAATCAATGGCACGTAAAAAAGTTACATTAGTTTCATGACTGAATTGAAGAACAACAACAAAATAGATTTATGTACATATATGTATATGTCCATGTCTATGTATATGTATACATATACATAAATATACATATGTATAAGTCTATGTATATGAATATGTATATACATACACATATACATATGTATATGTATATACCACATGCATAAACATATACATATATGTATATGTAACAATATAAAGAAGCTGGAAGGGACATTGGAGTTTGAGTGTAGCATGTTGTGGTGGCGGGATGGAAGTTGCGGAGACATCAACCAAGCACCTTTTGCTGGACAAGTTAGGAAAATTTGAGAAGATGGTAGATTGAAAGGCTCTAAAGTTGGCAAGGTGTGCAAGGCACTGTGAGCATTGAATGGAGGTTGGCTTGAAGTTTATGCAGGATGTCGTGGAAGCACCAAGAGGGGATCTGCAGTAATGAGGAGTGTACACCAGAATTGGACGGGGCAACGAGACATTAATGCAATGCAATTGAGTGTTATGGTGGTGGAGTGATTTGTGGCAAAGTTGCAGGGCTTTCCACTTTGGACGCCATGCCACACACCAACTGGCACTCCGACCGCCTATGTTTCGGTCGCATGGCCAAAATTTGATTTTTTTTTTCCTGATTGACAAATCCTGTCCTCCCACATGTCAAATAGCCCCAAATATAAAAACTAAAAATGAGAAACTGTCAATTGAGCATATGTAGAAACAAGTAGCATAAATACAACATGCATTGCAATCTGATCAGAAAACATTGCAAATCAAAATAATAACGTTGCATCTATAGTTATCATAAATTTAAAACTGTCAACAACAAGGGTGCATTTGTAGATATGAAAACTTATAAAGTGTCTAGAACATGAATTGCATATGAAATCAAATTAAGGCTACATCTACCTGTTGTGATAGAGAAATTGTGGTTGGCTGCTCAGGGTGCCACTGGGCATGTTCTTGTCCCCTTCCAGTCGATGAGGAGTGTTGCTTACATGACTGGAAGTTGGACTGGAAAACTGGGTGCAAGTGATGTGTTGGGGGCGATGGTGAACACATCTGTACATCCCAAGTGGCAGTCTGATTTGGATATTGAGTGCAATTGAAGTTAGATTGGGAGATGGTTGAATAATTCATTGTTGTGAAAAAGTTAGGGATATTGATGTTGAGAATATCATGGAATACTGTATTACTTTGAGACAAGGGATTAGCAGGGGTTCTTAACTGCCTTTCTCTTTGTAAAGCCCTCTGCGCCTCCTCAATCTCTTTTTCCTTTCGTTCATGTTCCCTCTAAAGCCTCTCTAGCTCCTTTTTAGCATCTTTATCCTTCTTCTGTTGTATTTTATGCTGCTCTTTTTCTTTGCGTTGTATCTCCTTCTCTATTTTGGCCTGCTCCTTCAACTCCTTTTCCACTATCTTTGATGTCTTTTTCTCCTCGTTCTCTTGTCTCTTTCAGACTTTTAGGTCCTCAAACTCTTTCTTCCTTTCCTCTTGCTCCATCAATAGTTTCATGTAGTCATCTGTCGTCAACAGCTGAGACTATCTACTTAACCGAATTGCACCATCTTTGGATTTTTTTTACGGACAGTATGCACAGACAGCTTGAGGAATTTGCTGATGTGCAGAACTATTTTTTTTGTTCTGTCTGATCCAACTGTGAGATAATATTCTCCTCCACTGCCTGTGAGTCCTTGGTGAAATCTTGATTGCCTCCTAACTCTGAAGTGCAAGAAGGAGCATAGTAATGCACAACTTCAAATAGGTCAATTGCAGGTGGTGGTGATGAGAAATTTTAAGTACCATGTTGTTCTGGGACATGCAAATCAATGGCTTGATTCATTGCCCCCTCCACCAACCAGGATGGAGCAATTCATTGTGATGGAAGACCTAAACTCTCACTGAATTGGTCAACGTGGTTGTCCACCATGAGAGGAGTATGTTGATTAGCTACCACTTGTGCAACATTATCAACAAGACAACTATCAGGTGACTAGTGTGATTCTGTTGCAGACTGCAGTTGTCCTTTTGGAAGAGTGGACTGCAATTGTACTACATCGTCTCTTGACATAGCAACTCCAGAAAGGCTAAGAATGTTTTCTGTTGCACAAGCATCCTCGCTGACCTAAAATGTGTCATTGGGATGCATGTCATCCATGAGTGCATCTGGATTGAGTGGCCATATCCCAGTCATTTTAAATCCTGCTTTGATGTTGTCAACTATCAAAGCTCCTATGAGTGCTTTGCTGCCCAACATTGCAAGTTTTGTCCTCCTCACTTCAATGTTTGGAAACCTTGCCATTAATGTTGCACATTCTGATTTAAAGTAAGATTTAAAAGGTGAAAAGACACTCACATCCAATGGCTGTAGCTTATGTGAAGTGTGTGATGGCAAAGTTAGCAAATCTACACCCAACGCTCTTGCTTCTTGGATGGTTTCGAGCGCTACATGGCTTCCATGCCCGTAAAAAATTAGCAAGTGCCTGTAGGTGGGCGACAAACTGCCAGGAACTGAGTTTTTAAAGT
The DNA here is from genome assembly GCA_027924645.1 of Cunninghamia lanceolata. Taxonomy (NCBI): domain Eukaryota; kingdom Viridiplantae; phylum Streptophyta; class Pinopsida; order Cupressales; family Cupressaceae; genus Cunninghamia; species Cunninghamia lanceolata. The sequence goes on from BSBN01000161.1 coordinate 5,031,420, forward strand.
GGGTCAACCAATCAATAAACAAGTCTTTAGTCATCCATGCATGGGGCTGGGCTACCATGCAAGCCCCTAGTTCGCAGTCTACAATGTAATTATGTATGTTTTGTTTCCCCTTGAACAAGTAAAACCTTGGAATGCTCTGCTCAGTAGCATTGACACAACATAGAATGGTTATCGATTCACGACTCTTTGGAATAATGTATGAGACATTCCTGTTACCTTTTCTCATCAGGACCTTCATGGACCCATTTTTGCCTGCCTGAAATGCAATGAGGACCATATGGCAGTGCTTCATACGCTGCAGACAATGTATCGTAGAAAGTTGATACAACAATAGGTCTAAGGTTGAGAGCCATATCTTTGTCTAGGCCTTCAACAGTCCGCAACGCAAGTTTAGGATGTCATTTCTTGAAACCTGTCCACTAGGACTTCCTCGGGAACCCATTGCTGAAAGGGTTTGGCCTGTTTTGACAGATTTGGGCAACCTCTAACTTAATATTGACTATCTCAAGACCATGGCCAACCTCAGCCATTTCCTTGCACCATTCCACAATGAGATGTTCTTCCTCTTCAGTGAGGACTGTTGGCAGACCTTTCTTGGATATTGTTGTTAGTCCGTCTAGCCATTTGGAGAGTGTGGCTGTTGGGATTTTCCACTTTTTGGAAGCTCCCCTTATTGACATGTCATTTTCCTCAATGTCGTAAAGTGCCCCTTTCATGTCCTCCTCAAATCATAGTTGTTTCATTGTTACCTTCTACGGTATTCAAGGTGTAGGAACCTCATTCTGCAGTATTCGAGGAGTAGAATTGTCCTCTGCTAGTGCAACAAGATCTGCTTCATCAAGGGGAAAATTACAACCTTGTTTGTGCGAGGGAAACCGTGTCGTGGCTCTTTTGTTTCTTTTGGTTCCAGTACGGGTCATCCATGCATTACCCTTAGCCATCTGTACAGAATAAGTACAGTCAAAACCAAGAAGGGAAAACAACATATATTTACTTCTTGTGACATAAATAGGAAGGCATTTTCATATGGAATCTTGTTTATCTTTATGTATGAAGATAGTGATGCTTAAACAAAAGATTAATTAGTTTGCATATGTGTTTTCTTTTTAGTTTGTTGCATTTCAATTATTCTGTAGTGAGCGACATAAGGAAAAGAGGAGTGACAAGCACATAATTACATTGTATGCAAGGGAGTTAGACTTTAACAGTAAGTTAGAGTTTAACAATATCTCATATCTCTTAGGCATGTACAACATAAACATACTCATGCATAACAAATTGGGAACCACACACATTTTAACTATGATTGTAATGATTGCAATATAACCTGTATGGAAACACAATTGTTTAACAATGACTGTAGTGATGAAGGACAGTTAAAAGCTTACAAATGTAAAACAATAAGGCTGAGCTTAACAAATCTCATATCCTAAACGTAGGGAAACACAACTGCTAACCTATGATTGTAGCTATTGCAAAATAAATTGTAGGGGAATACAACTGTTTAACTATGACTGTAATGGTTGCAATATAAACCGCAGGGAAACACTGTATAAAGCTTACGAATGAAAAATAGTAAGAGTTTGACAAATCTCACATCTTTTGTGCATGACGAACTCATTCACAGGGATAAATTATTGTGAAGTTAATTGATGTAATATTTTGAATGACTGAACTAATGAAGCATAACCTATGAAAAAGATGAAACACAAACCTAATAAAAAGATAAGCCCCCAAATTTATGACTAGCATCGAAGAAAACCTAACTGAATGGTAATGCAAAACCTATCAGAAAAAGATAACCAGAGTGAATGATAATGCAAAACCTATGAGAAAAAGATAAGCAAAGTGAATGATAATGCAGAAACTATGAGAATAAGATAACCAAAGTGAATGATAATGCAGGACTTATGATAATAAGATAACCAGAGTGAATGATAATGCAAAACCTATGAGAATAAGATAACCAAACTGAATGATAATGTAGAAACTATGAAACACAAATGCTAAACAATGATTGTAATATTTGCAATATAAACCCTAGGGAAACATAAATGCTAAACTATAACTATAATATTTGCAATATGGAAGCATTTGTTTGTAATATAAACCCTAGGGAAAAACAAATGTCAACCTAAGACTGTAATGGTTGTAATAAAGAACAATATAAAGCTTTTGAATGGAAAACAATGTAGAAACTATGAAACACAAATGTTAAACAATGATTGTAATATTTGCAATATAAACCCTAGGGAAACAAAAATACTAAACTATGACTGTAATATTTGTGATATGGAAGTATTTGTTTGCAATATAAACCCTAGGGAAAGACAAATGCCAACCTTAGACTATAATGGCTATAATGAAGAACAATATAAAGCTTATGAATGGAAAATAGTAAGAGAAATACCTAGAACAATATGGAAGCGGCTGAACTGGAATCTGTGCTTGTCACTCCTTTTTTTATGTCACTCACTGCGGAATAAGTGAATACTTGAAGGTTTTCACGGCTATTTGAATTGGGAATTTTTTGAATGTGATTGATGCTTGTTTGGTGTGGCAAATTAAATCCCTGTCCTGTTTCGAACTTGAATTCTGGGTGATATGAATTACAAATTTGATTGATTTGGGCCATTAATTCTTGAGTTGATTGGTTTGGTGTATTGTTTGCATTTGTTTCCATAATTTTTTTTTGAATAATGGTGGCCTTCCACCTTTAATTTTTGGTTGCAGGTGAGTTTTTACAGGAAGGAGACAGTATGTGCGCACCCTACTTGGGAAGATGGGACAAAGTCCTGCTAATAGGTGTTGTAGGTCTCGTGTTTGATAAGATAGGCAGATACATTTGTGTGTTGTTTGGGTTATGCTATAGTGGGAAACATGGTTGTAATGGGTTAGCATTTCGGTCAAACATGGGACACATGGGTTCGAATTGTGTTGACGCAGCATTGTTGTTTCGTTGTGTAGTTGTGAGTAATCTGCAAGTGACGCCTAGATTGGTGTGACAATTGGGATTCTACGTTTATAGGGAAGGGTGCAAACTTATATGATACGACTGTTTAATTTTCAAGTTCCTACTTTATGCTAATATGTCAGATACAAGTTGAAAACACATACACGTGTTTAGCTGCCAAATTTAGATTGTTTTGTTAACAAATATATACCATTAAATGTGCATTTAATATCGGATTTGTGTTTGATGTGATCGTGTTTTTTTATGCAAGTATTTTTGTTAACTTGTGGAGGACCGACGCCCACGTGTGGGCCCCAACATGCGCCAATCCTATCGCACGCGCGCACGTTCTGGCTCCTCTCCCCTATACTAATTCAATATCAATTTGTCAAATTTGAAAGTCATGATAAATATTCATTGTTCAATATTAAAATAATATAATTAGTAATAAACATCGTATGAATCATCATTAAGACCAACATCAGCAACATAGGTGTTTACTCAATTCATTTTCATTCTATCATTGATTAGCTTAAGTTTTAGTTTATTACTATTGTAGTCACAATTTCATTGGCTATAATTATTTTTAATTTGGGTTGATAAGCTCAGAGATCAATGATCCAATACATGTCGAAGTTAAGGTACAAATGGATGACAGAAGCAGTACTTGTAAATGATCGTTGTTTCAGGCCAAGGAAAGGTTACATTGTTTAGCTTATATTTGTGCTTCAACTGTATTATGAAATGAAATGAAATGAAAGTTTTTAATGATGTCCACGAGACCGAAACAGTCTATGGGACCCACAAAAGCAGCAGACTATGCAAACAGATCGCCAATTAAACCTCACTGCTACTCTCAATCTCTTTGATGATAGTCAATCTTCTTCTATGGATTTTGTACAAAAAATCAGCCACTCTCACAATCTTTGTTTCAACAAACAAAGTTGATAAAGAAACAACATTCAAGACATCCTTGAATTTGAAACGAATGTCCTCATAGACTTTGCACTCCATGATGTAATGCCATTCCATTTCCACTAACCCCGACTAGCAAAGAAGGTGCTAAATATTATTAGATGTAACCCTATATAAAAGTAGTTAAATATGAAGAGGTTGGTTTGGGAGTTAATTATGCCGATAAGGCGTCTTACAGTGGCAGGCCGGGGGTGAGAGCCCGTAAACAAAAATCTTGTAATTTAAATTTTGTAAAAATTAAAAAAAACCAGAAAATTATGGGACGCGCAGCGGAAAAGTTTTCGCCGTTGCCGTTTTTACCTTCTGTTACCCTTTTTTTTTTGGTACTCGTTCCTGTCTGTCCTCGGCACCTTCATTACTCATTAATTTCATTATTTGTTATATGTCCAAAAAAAAATAAAAACGAAACTATTAAAATTAAAATTAAAAGCCACTTAAAAACTTATAAGATGACAATTGAATGAAATCTAATTTATTAAAAATTAAAAATCTAACCTAATTTTAAAAAAATTAATTTATAAAAAATTAAAAACTTAATCTAAAAATGTAAAAAGTAATTTATTAAAAATTAATTAATTTCATAAAATGTTATATGTGTTTCACGATTTATGAATATAATTTAAAATTTATTTGTCCTAAAAGTAAAACATCATATTTTTACCGTTTTTCCCTTCTCTTAAGTTAAAAGTAAAATTCTATTGAGAAATATTATACTTCAATTCTAATCTCTCCCAAACAAATCAATTTATTATTCCACAAATATAAATATAAGACAAATCCCTATTCTATGACATCATTAACTTTTGAATCTATCTTATTACTAATTCAATCACTTCATATTATAATAAATTTGATGGTCTATCACCATGACATATCATTCCCAGCTTAAAATGTAAAGTAAATTATTGTGACATATCATTCCCAACTTAAAATTTAAAGAAAATTTGGAATAATTTAAGCGTTACCATGATATATTCTTAATTTTACATTGAAGAAATTTATTAAAAAAAGATTAGAAAGTGAAGTACTTAAAATAACTACTCTTGGTAATATAATTCTACCTAAGATTTTTTTAATGAAAATTGGGATAAATTTGATATTTTTTTTATTGAAAACTTTTCTAATATATTATAGTGACATTTTTTTATCATATTAAACATTTCTTTAGTAATATATTTGAAAAATATAAAGTAAAATTTGATATTTTTAATTTATGATTGGTAGAAAAGTTTAACTCTATTTATAGTTGAAAACTTTATAAAACATTTAATAATTATGCCAATTAAAATTATATACATCAAATTAAATATTTATTTTATATATTTATATAAAATAAAAAAATTAAGGACTCAAGCCACTTATTTATTATAAAAAATAAATTTCTCATTGAAAGTTTAATCCACTTATTTATTATAAAATATATTTCTCATTATAAGTTTAATCTACTTATTTTTAGTACCTATCTTCGGCTGGTACTATTGCAATGAGTTCAACTTATCTAGTTATTAATCTATCGATTGCAAACCAATCAAAAGATAGGATTATTTTTCTTGTAGGACAAATTTGATTTAAATTTGTACTTTCCTATGTGAACATGATAAATTTTTAACAAAAAATTATTTAGAAATGATTTATCTGTAATGTCATTGGCTAAAAAAAATTGACCTCTTCTCTGCGGATTGTCGGTTTGTCGGGAGAGTGCAACAAGAAACTATAAATGCAGAGAGAATTTTGATTTGAAGGGAGTACGTGGCAAGTAAACAAATTATGAACACAAATTTTGTCTCCCACTAGTTAAGTCATGCCTAAATAGATGGCGATTAATTTTTTGCTTCATTAACTAAAAGTAATATAATTTTAATTTAGTTTTTAGTGTTCTACATATTTTATTTTATGTAATTAGATTATTTATTTTATTTAGTCAAAATTTTAAAATGTATAGTATCATGAATTTAGTTATATTTTTTATTTTATTCTTCAAACTTACAATATTTTAATGCATTTTAAATTATAAAAGTATTAGTATTATTACTATACTTTAGGGTTCTACACATAAATAACCTAATTTCACTAAAATATTTCTTAACTATTCATTTGATCTTAACCATTGATGTTTAATTAAATGGAGCTAAACTACATAATTTTATTAAATGAATGCACCCAAAATTATTACTAAACCACAATATTACATTAATTAAAATAATTAAAATAATTAAAATCATGTTGTCTAAAAGTACTTACTATTATTACTTAAATAAAAAATTAAATGACTAAGATAAAATATTGTAGTGATGTAAATATGAATATGTTTTTGTTATTATATTATGTAATTATTCTTCAAACTTACAATATTTTAATGCATTTTAAATTGTAATAGTATTCAATATTATTACATTTTAATATCTTAGGTAGGCAGACATTTCAAATCTATCAACACTGTTATTATATTATGTAATTATTCTTCAAACATACAATATTTTAATGCATTTTAAATTGTAATGGTATTCAATATTATTACATTTTAATATTTTAGGTAGACATTTCAAATCTATCCACACCCAGTTAGGGTTAGGGTTCTACACATTTTATTTTATGAAATTAGATTATTTTTGGGATTTCAATTTCGAGTTAAAAATCTAGGATTTCAATTTTATTTAGTCAAAAGTTAAAAATCTATATTATTACAAAAAATATTTCGCCATGTTATTACATTTTTTATTTTATTCTTCAAACTTACAATATTTTAATGCATTTTAAATTATAAAAGTATTAGTATTATTACATTTTAAGGAAATATTTGTGTTATTTAATAGACTTTGTAAAAGTTTAGTTTTATAGTTAGGAAATATTTTAGTCCTATTTTATTTTTACCAAATTAGATTGTTTTTGAGATTTCAATTTTATTTACCTAAGACATTTCAACACTCTTCAAAAATTAAATTTTCAATTATTGGAATGCAATTTGTCTATACAACCAATACATAATCAACAAAAAAATTACAACTAAACAAATACTATATACAACCAATAGCTAATAACAACACTACAAGGCAGGTACTAGCCACTACGTGGCATTTGTCTAATATGAATTGTGTTAATTAAAATCACTTAAAAAGTTTATATCAATTATATTATTATGCTTTGATAGGTTATAATGTAATATTAACGGCTAATGGAACTAGAATATAATATCATATATTATTTTAATTATTATAAATAAGTCTCAAATCAGTTCTATATAATCTATATAGCATTGATAAAAAGTTTGTACCCCAATTTTTAACAAAAACAATTGTTATCGTCACCCTATTAATCTTTAGATTATATTTACCTTGTCTCTCCAGTATTCACCTTTATAACTTCTCTCAATGTAAGTTTTACAATTTGACAATGGTTAAATTTTTAATTTATTTTTTAACTTTTCACTTTGATGTCATTATGCATTAAAATTAGAAATATAAACTAACATACCTCTCTCTCTCTCTCTATATATATATATATAATGAAATAAATACATTTAATATATTAATAAATATAAATTTATTAATATAATATTTAATATTTAATATATATATATATATATATATATTTTATATTATAATAATAATATTTGGGTATATATATATATATATATATAGATATATAGATATATATAAACAGACTATATTTATTAACATTAGACTTGAAATAACTACTCTTGGTAATGTCAATCTTTTTTAAAAGAAAGGAAGTATATTCAAATTTATACACCCTTGTCTTTTATTTTTTAAATGGGATAATTCTACCTAATAACTATATCTTTACTCTAAATTAAAAACTTCTTATTAACTTAATATATTAACCAATAATGTAAAAAAAATTAGTAAAAAAATTCTATTTTTTCTATATTATATCTAAACTAAATTTGGATGCAATATTAGATTAGTAAAGAGAATTACCCGTAATTTAGTTTAGATATAATATAGAAAAAATATAATTTTTTTACTAATTTTTTTTTACATTATTGATTAATATATTAAGTTAATAAGAAGTTTTTAATTTAGAGTAAAGATATAGTTATTTTTAATATCTTTTTAAGTGATTCAAGTATTAGTTAATAAGGTGGCTCATCTCTAAATTCACATAAAATATTAGGGCAACATGTTTTTTATAGTCATTTGTATTTGACCTTCCTTGTCAAGTTATTAATTTATATTTTAATAAACTATTAAGTGATAAGTTACACAATATGAGATGTAACAGGTAATTCTCTTTAGTGAATCTAATATTGCATCCAAATTTAGTTTTTTTTTTAATTAAAAAGGGGTAAAAACTTTATTGAAATTCATAACAGAGCATTACAAAACATCAAAGGCCCAAGGCCCCGGGAATCCATAAGAAACAACCATACAAAGCATGAAACAACATCATCCTTCACCAATAGCATTCCCATCCTCGGCAAGAATCCTCTCCAAGTCATGTCGGAGCTCATGAGGAACCTGCTCCCACTCATTAATCTTCCAGCCATCTAAATGCTCAGAAGCCCACTTAGCCAAATAATCTGCTGCCCTATTCCACTCCCTTGGAATATGGACAAAAGACACCATCTCCATCAAAGAACTTATCTGCAGAATCTGCTGCACCATCAAAGCCAACTGCCAACTAACATTAGAAACCTTCTGTTTATTCAGCAAATTAATCAAAACCTATGAATCAAACTCACAGATAACCTTGCACCATCCCAAAGCAAAAGCCCTCTCCAAAGCGTAGAGGATCACCAAACCTTCCATAAGGTTGATAGTCTACAATCCCTCATGAACAGAAAAGAAAAAAACCACCGATCCTGAAAAATTCCTGCCAGCCCCACCAATCCCAGCAGGCCCAAGATTGCCCCTTGAAGAACCATCAGTATTGAGCTTCAGAATGCCAGCTGGAGGGGGTAGCCAACTCCCCACCCTTTGAACTTTCTTTTTCACCTGCCTTCCTTCTCCTAACAACAGCAAAAGCTGGAGACAACCCCTGAATACCCAATCTATCCACCAGCTCAACATCCCCTTTCTCCAAAGGGAACACCACATCACACTTAGCTTCCACTGTCTCCCGAATCATACCCATAATTTTGTGCCAAACTTGTTGAATCAATAGCTTCTCACCTTGAAATATTCTTTGATTCCATTCCAACCAAATCTGCCATAGTATGAAGGAAGGCCCAACATACCACACATCTTGCAAGAAAGAGGCCATAGAAGGAGGTCTACCCAGACTACTCCAAAAATCTACCAGGGAGGAAGCATGAACACATGGGCTTTTCCAGACTTCCCACCAAAAATGCCAAAGCTGTAAAGTCAAGGGACAACAGAAAAACAAGTGAGAGGAGTCCTCCTCTCCACATCCACACAAAACACACATAGAAGGTCCCTGAAAACCCCACTTCCGAATATTATCCCATGTCAAGCACCTATTCCAAGCCAAAGTCCAAATAAAGCAGTTACACTTTGGCCAAGAAAGCTTATTCCACACTTTCTTCCACTAGTGAACCTCCACCCCATCCAGCCGGTGAGATAACAACACCTGATATCCAGAAGCAACAGTATAGACACCCTTAGGATTAGGAGACCAAGAAAGAACATCCCCTTCCTGGAGGGAGCTACAGTGTCTATGAGAAAGGATACTATGAAGCTCAGCACACTCTTCCTCCATACCAACAACAGGCCACTCATCAGGATTCTTCCATCTCGCCACCACCAACTGCTCATGAGAAGATAAGGACTTAAAGTCACTCACCCTTGACCATCCTGCCTCACAGAACCTCTGGCACAGAGTCACCAAATTAGGAAACTGAGAAACAATGGGAGGAAAACCATCCCAAGAATCAGACCAAAAATGAGCTTTCGTCCCTCTTTTAAAAATCCAAAATAATCCATCCTTGACCAGAGCAGCCCCTTTCTTGAGTGTACTCCAAATCATCGAGCCTTTTCCCACCAGGGGATAACAAGGAATATCAATCTGAGGGATTCCTGGGAGGTATTTCTATGTTAATATCCTAGCCCAGATCCCATCCTGCTCCACACACCACCGCCAATACAATTTAGCAGCCAATGCCATCCCTGACAACGATGACTGCCTTAACCCAAGGCCGCCAAATTGCTTCGGGCTACAAACAATGTCCCATTTGACAAGGCTCCATTTAGAGGACAATAAGTTACCAACCCATAAAAATTGTCTTGCTAAGGAATCCAATTCCCTAACAAAACCCAAAGGGGCCACTTGAATCATACATCTATAAATGGGGAGGGCCTGAACCACAGACTTGAGCAATTGAACACGACCCACAAAGGACAACCAACGATGGGTCCAATGATTAACTTTCACACAAAATTTATCTAGAATATTCAGCCAAGAATCCCTGGGTAGTCTTCCAACAGAGATGGGAATACCAAGATAGGTCAAAGGGAGAACCCTAGTCTGAAATCTCAAGATATGAGCAATTCGCCTTTGAATGGAACCTGGAGTATTGAAGAAAAAGATGGAAGACTTATCTTCATTAATCAATTGGCCCAAAGCTACAAGGTAAACATCCAACACCTTGCGCAAATTCGAAGCTTCCCTAATTGTAGCCATACCCATCAAAGCAGTGTCATCTACAAACTGCAAGTGAGACTGTGGAGGTAAACCACCTCCCCACCCCCACCCCTGAATGAAACCTAACTCCACATTCCTTCTTATCAAATGTCCCAGACCTTCAACAAGAAGAAGAAACAAGTAAGGAGAAAGGGGGTCACCCTGCCATAAACCCCGAGAGGCACCAAAAAGCTCAAAGTGCTCACCATTTATTAACACAGAGAAGGAGACCGAAGTAACACAACTCATAACCCAACAAATCCACTCCTCCCCAAAACCAAAAGCACCAAGAACCTTCCGCAAGAAGGACCATTGAACTCTGTCATAAGCCTTAGCCATATCAAGCTTGATGACTATCGCCTTATCTTTGGAACTGGCCATAGAGTGAATGGTTTCAGTTGCGATAACAACCCCATCCAAAATCTACCGTCCCGCCACAAAACCACTCTGTTCCTCAGAGATTAGCACTTTAAGCCACTTTTTCAACCTATCAGCAATCAATTTAAAGATAATTTTATAAATCACATTGCAAAGAGAGATAGGACGAAATTGATTTAACCTATCTGCCCCATCACACTTTGGGATGAGAGCAAGGAAGGTAGAATTCAAAGCCCGTAACATCTGTTTATTCTTTCGAGACTCCTGAACAACCGCCAACAAGTCCAACTTGATAATCTCCCAGAATTCTTGAAAGAACTCAATCGGGAAGCCATCAAGGCTAGGAGCTTTCCCCCTCTTCATTTGAAACACAATCTCCTCTAGCTCCTCAATCGAAATATCACTCATAAGATGCTCATTCATCTTCCTAGATACTAAAGAAGGGATACAAGAAAGGACCTGAGCTTCCTCATCAGAACCCCCCTGCGAGTCCTCCTTGAATAATGAAGCAAAATATTGCATAGCTTCACGCGTGATTTCATGAAGAGAAGAAAGAGTTTCACCCCTGTCATTCACCAGAGCAGAAATAGAATTGCCATGTCTCTTGGCTTTCACCGAGTTGAAGAAAAAAGCAGTATTTTTATCCCCTTCTTGAAGCCACTCAATCCGAGCCTTTTGTTTCCAAAAAACTTCCTCTCGTAGCTCACACTCTTCCAGAGATTTCAAAGCCCTAGTCTCTTCCTACAACAAGTCCTCAGTCACTCCATCCTCCCTGATCAACTTCGTAATACCATCCAACTCAGCTTGGGCAGCAGTCTTAGCATGGAAAATGTTTCCAAAGCATTGCCGATTCCAACGTTTAAGCTGATACTTGACAAATTGAAGTAACTTAGCAAAATTATACATTGTTGTACCATAAGCAGGTTTACCATACCTCCACCACTCAGCAACATAGTCATGGAGAGAGGAGTCATGCAACCACATAAGCTGGAACTTGAAAGAAGGAGACTGAGACACACAAGCTGAAGAAATAGCCAGTTTGATAGGCCAATGATCCGATCCCCTCCAATCCAAAATTTCAGAGCTAGAAGACCACAACCCACCAACCCAGTAGCAAGAAACCAAAAAGCGGTCAAGTCGTTCCGCAATGCAATTATTCCCAATCCTCCGATTATTCCAAGTAAATTGGCCATTAATGGGCTTGATATCAACAAGATTTAAAGCTGAGATGTTATCCTGAAGTAGCAACGTAGAAGGCTCAAGCCTTGCAATAGCACCCCGCTTCTCAGCCAACTCAGAAATAGCATTGAAGTCTCCAGCCATAATCCACGAATGGAAAGGAACCATGCTTCGGACAAATCGAATATGGGACGACAAAAGTTGCTTACCCTGAAGTTCAGTAGGCGCATAGATATTGAAGAAGAGAATAGACTCCCCCGTCTCAAAACAAGACGCAATCATAGAGATAGAAGGCTGAAAGGACAACCACCAAAGAGGGCGGATCTTCTGAGAATTCCATAAACAAGCCACTCCCCCAGTAGACCCTTGAGCACCAATACACTGGCACTCTCCACTCCCCCACAATTTAGGCACTAAACCAAACATGCACTCCATTAGTAAATTAGTCTCCTGCAGGAAAAGAACATCAGGAGCTTGACTTCTAACCAAATCACGAACAACTTTTTGTCGAGGGCCATTGTTCAAGCCCCTTACATTCCAGGATAGAACAATCATTTCAAGGGGCTCAAAAAAGGAGAATCCAGAGTCTTAACAGACCCTGACTCTACCAAAGTTTCCCCTGTTAATTTAATCTTTTCCAAATCTTTTTTTCTACCAAGCTTGGAAGACTTCTCCCCAACCCCTTTTTTTGGATCCTTTTGATGAAGACCCAAAAGAGAAGAAGAAGACTTATTGTTCTTCCCCCCCTCAATACTTGCATTCGAAACAAGAGGAGATCCATCCTCACCACCCTTCTTCCCTACTAAAATAAGAACCAATTCCACCTGGACTTCCATTTGAACATCTGTGTCCATTTGCAAAGCCCTATTATCCTGCAAAACCTGAGTAGCTTCAGAAAGAGGGCCCTCCTGTCCTGTACCCAAAGCCCCTTGATCCAGATTCACCAAGCCTGGATTCACTTCCCGCTGGCTGAGATCATCTAAAACTTCAAATCTGTTGAAAGAATCTTCATCCTGCCTTTCCTTCAAAGTCCTCTTTTGACCCCGATTCCTGTTTCGAGCCTTGACAGGAATGAAACCATCAGCCCCATCCACATCACCAGGAATGGGTTCCTTCCCCTTTTCAACCCTAGGGGGATTGCGGGGAGGCTGAGAAGGTTGGGAATCCATAGGCCTAGCCTTTGGGCTTCTCCTCTACAAATGGCCATTTTCATGACAGAGACGACACCGAAAAGGAAGAGTCTCATAGTCCAACTACTACACCCAAGAGTAAGGACCCGCACACATATCCACCGAATCTGGCAAGGGTTTACTTAAATCAATCTCAACACAGATACGAGCAAAAGTCATCACCTTTTTAACTTGAGTCTGCTGTGAAGCACCCACTGGTTTTCCTAGCATCGAAGCCAGCAAGTGCAAAACATCATCCCGCCAACATTCCACAGGAAACCTCGGAAGCCGAACCCACACTGGAACCCGGTTCGGAAGCTCTTCAGCAGGATTGAAGCCCACATGCCAAGGTTTAATAAATAACCCAATCTGATTATGAAAATAGGGGCCTCCTTCAAAGGCCTTGTTGCGATCCGCCAGGCAATTGAATGAAACCATGAAATAGTTATTTGCTAAAAGCATAACCTCCATTTCTCCCTCTGGCATCCAAGTCCGTTAGGCCCATGATTCAAGAAATTGTAAAGAAACACGCATCCCCATAAACTTGCACAGTAATGCATCCTTCGAATAATAGTCAATATCTTCTGCAATCATCTCCAGTGGGATAACCAATTTTGGCCTCTCCACCAAACATTCAAGACATCCATTGATCTTCGTAATCCGTGTACCACCAGACAAACCTGAACCAACCAACCCCAGATTTGGTGAGAATAAGTTATTATTAAAAACCTTCGAAGCATGCGAAGGAGAATTTGCACCAACTGTTGCTGAGCGAAAATCCATCTTGGGACTGGCCCCTGAAGACTCCCCGATCGGCATTGAAACTAAACAAGACCCAAGGCGGGCATGCAGGCCCCCGAGAAACAAGAACCACCGCTAGGGTTTAACCGACCCACCACCCAGCACTACCTTCGAACTGTAGACCCAAACCAACCAGGCCCAAAAACCCCACCCGCGGCCTCCAACCGTCACAAAACCCCCGCATGCTCAAGGAGAAAGACACCGATGCAGATGAAAAAAAAACTTTGCACTGATAAAAATCACAACCCCAGACCTCCCCAAAACGCATGCACTCCCCACACTTCGCACGGCCAAGAGCTATTTAACGATTATTTTATTTTTATTATAGGCTCTTGGAAAATGATATCTTTTGGTGTATTTTATTTCAGAAAAAAAATTTATTATAGGCTCTTGGAAAATGATATCTCTTGGTGTATTTTATTTCAGAAATTTTTTTTAAAAAAAAACATGTAAATAAAATTCAATTAATATTACAATTAAGTTATTTTATCACTCTTAGGTTATTTTATTTACTTAAGAGTTATTTTATTTTTATTTGGAGCTATTTAAGGATTATTTTATTTTATTTATATTATAGGCCCCTAGACAAGATATCTATCTGCGTACTTTAGATATATTTTTCCTTTAAAATATAAATATGCTAGTAATAAGTTCACTTCCAACAGAATAGTTATGTGAACTAGTAAAAAGAGTAGCGGAGCTCTTACACTGTTATGCCCGAAAGTTCTCCTAATCACTTATATAGATTGTAGAAATATTTTGTCTTTTAAAAATAACATAGCTCCATCAAAAATCCAAATATTGATACGTATTTTGAGCCTCACTTTAGGGCCATCATTTAAATGAATAAATGTTATTTAAAAAATTCTCTCAATTTTTTCTTATATGTTATGGAAACTTAAATATGTAAAATAAAATGTTTGTTGGATGCCCAAATTAAGGGAGAGGGGCCAGTAGCGGCCCACGCCCCAATAACCGCTATGTTTTTGTGCACCCTACCTAGTAAATTGGCACATATACACCAATACATGTTCATAATGCATCAGTAATTTACCATTGCAAAAAAATAATACACATGCTCTTCCACTTGCATTTTCAAGCCAACATGATGCAAATATGAGAACTTTCAATTTAAATATACACTTTATTGTTTTTATTACAATATGTCATGTTTATAAAAAACCACTCATTTGGACATCAAATAAAGTCAAACTAGTCATATTCACATACTTTTGTGCACAACTATTGGTACCTAAGCTACCATAAACACACACCACCCCAATCCCAAAAGGCTGTTAATCACACATTCTCCCATACTTGCTATCACATTCCCCCCCACTTGCTGTCACATTCTCCCATACTTGCTATCACATCCACTTGCACCTGCACAAACACATAATGGTATCAGGGTCCCCATCCAAACAATTATTTAATAAAAAAATTAAATTAAACCAGTTTACATAAAAAAAAGTGAGATTATTTAATAAAAAAATAAAATTAAACCAGTTTATATTAAAAAAAGAGAGATTTGTAAATCACATCAATCGAATACAATAGCTCATGCGCATTTAATCAAATTCAAATCTCAACAACTGAGTTCAATTCTGCGTATCATAACATCGAATACAATAGCTTCTACGCACTTATTCAAATTCAAACTCACCAACCAAATTCAATGCATTTCTTTTTCAAATATCAATCCATAATAAGACGAACATTATGCAGTGTAGAGATTGTTTTAAACATAAATTAACTGAAGGAGCGCTGCAAACCCTGTCTACAAAGAGCACTGCAAACCCTGTCTGCTGCCAAAAAGAATTTTGCAGACTTCCATATTAAGGTTCAGGTTGGTACTTCACCTCCTTATATGAATGTTTCGAATGTTTTGAATCTTACAGCTTTGTCTCATTAATACTTTTACAGTCAGATTCTTCCTAGTTTTGTCTGAATAGTATTTATTAATTATTGTTACATTACATATTTACAATTGTTTTCCTATGTTGTAATATAATATATTGAAGGTTTTATTTTATATAATCTATCCAGGGTTTATATAAAAAGCTTCTATATATTTTCAGATTAGACTGTTAAAGCTTCTATATATATTCAGATTAGACTGTTAAAGTACTGTATATATATACATGTCTATCTATAAAGATATGTATATCTATAGACATGTATATAAATAGACATATGTATATCTATATACATATCTATACTGGTATACAATCATTTATCTTCATTTTCTCTCATGCTACCCGTGATTTGGGTACTGCTATATAATTTACTTTCGATTTTTTATTATTTTGTCTGAGGCAACCCTTGTCTTGTGATAATTTCACTGTACAGAAGAATATACTATTATATAATGATAGTTTTTTGTTATACATACAAATGGGGTTGTATATTTTTATGGGTATATACTTTTTAGTGTTCATTTATTTTGTCTTCATGATAATTTAGACTATTATATAATGAGGGTTTTTTTTTACATATAAATAGTTTCATACATTTTTGTGTGGTATATATTTTGTAGTGGCATTCTTACCTATATATCTGTATATTTGTATATCTGTATATCTATAGACATATGTAGATATATAGACATATGTATTTTGATAGACATATGTATATACATATGTATATGTATAGACATATGCAGCGTAGACAATGTAAACATTTCAAGCTGGTACTTAACATTTCAACATTTTAGAAATATAGATATACATGTTCGAAAGATTACTCTAATTTGTTTGTTAAATTTTACATCTTTTTCCAATTGTTTGCTGCATGAGAGATATACATGTTCGCCATATGTGTATATTTTAAAAGGTATATATTTTGTACTGGCATTCTTACCTATATATCTATATATTTGTATATCTGTATATGTATAGACATATGTATATTGATATACATATGTATATGTATAGACATATGCAACATAGACAATGTAAACATTTCAAGCTGGTACTTAACATTTCAACATTTTAGAATTATAGATATACATGTTCAAAAGATTACTCCAATTTGTTTGCTAAATTTGACTACATTGTCTACGGTTAAGGGTTTCATTATTTTGTCTTGTGATAATTTCACTGTACAAAATAATAGACTGTTATATAATGAGAGTTTTTTTTTAATACATACAAATGGGTTCGTATATTTTAATGGGTATATATTTTTGAGGGTTCATTGTCAACGATTAAGGGTGTCATTATTTTTTAGGGTTCATTGTCAACATATCTAGTACTGAATATACATATCTATATACATATCTACATATTTGCATACATATTTACATATCTGTATACATATCTAGAAATACTTTCCATCGCACCGTTGAGAACAGGGAACACAGTCGGTAAAATGATTAATTTTTCGATGAAAAGTGGACTATGTATTCGAACCCCAATGAACATTGAATGGATTTAATGTTGTTTCCCGTCTGCGCCTAAGCAAACACGTTACCATGCATGTTGTCTGTTAAATCATTCAATAGATTAAATCATGTACGTTAATGTCTCATATATATATACACATGTATATCTACACACATATGTACATAGATAGACAAATGTATATCTGTATACACGTGTATATCTATACATATCTGTATACATATGTATACATATCTACATATCTGTATATCTATACACATTTCTATACATATCTGTATACACGTGTATATCTATACATCTCTGTACATAATGATGAAACTAGATTGAGGTGATAATACAGTCTAAAATGGAACACATTGAAACACTACAAAATGGAACAAGTGATGGTTGTCATCCCCCACTGCAATAATGATGCTTCAATCTATTTTCAGTCATTGCACTAAGGATGCCATTTTTTCTACATATCACTTCTGGTATTGATGATGTTTGCATTTCTTGTAGGTGTATAGATACTTATGGCTCAAGGTAAAAAGGGGAGAACTTCTGGAAGGAGGACAGTCAAAAACCCTGGGGGGTGCAAGTTTCCTAACGTGATGTCGGGGGATGAAGATACACATACCACAGAACCAGATTATGTTCCAGTGGAATGTATATTTCCCTCCGCACATACAGAGGATTTAGAAACCATTACAGATTGCCTTCAAACTACTGCTGTGGAAACAGGTTCTTCAAAGTTGAACAGAAGTATATGGACAAACAATGACATCCAAAGTGCTATGGCTGATGTCGAAGATAAACATATGTCAATCAGAGTAGCTGCAAAGAAATGGAGTGTCTGCTAGCAGTTTGAGGGCCTGGTTACTAGGTCTCATGAGCACCAAACGCAGGGGGCCACCAACCATCCTGACTGATGAGGAAGAGGCAGAAATAGTTCAATGGTGCAAGGACATGGCTGACATAGGCCATGGGCTTGAAATTTCACAGCTGAAATCTACTGTGGCAAAGGTCATTCAGTCTAGGCCAAATCCTTTCACAGATGGGATGCCAGGGAGGTCTGGTGGGAGGGATTTAGGAAAAGGCATCCAGATCTAACTATCCGCACTGCACAGGGTGTGGATACCGATAGAGCCATTATGCTAAGGCCAAGCATAATAAATTCATTCTACGACAATTTAAAAAATCTTTACAAAACACATAAGTATGGGTCCAGCAGAATATGGAACTGCGACGAAACTGGGGTATAAGCTGGCAGGAACTGTGGAATGCGGGTAATAGCAAAATTGGGATCTCGTTGTGTGCCCCACCTCATCTTAAAAAGCAGGGAGTGGATTACTATTTTGGCATGTGTTAGTGCATCGGGTTGCAGTATACCTAGTTTTTATCTATTTAAATCCAAAAGGCATACCAAAAATTACATAGCCAATTGTGAGCCGGGTGCATGCATGGCGGCTCAAGAACATGCATGGATGACTAAAGAACTATTTCTGAATTGGCTGCAGCATTTTGCTGCATCTATCCCTGGAGGGGTTTCACCTACCAACAGAGCTCTTCTGATTTTTGATGGTCATGGCAACCATGTTGCCTTCAAGACCATCGAGGAAGCACGTCATTTAGGGATTGACCTCATCACCCTCCCAGCACATACAAGCCATAGATTGCAGCCACTAGATGTGAGTATTTTTTCACCATTCAAAAACTATTTCAAAAAGCAAAGGTCTGCATGGATGGCCAGCCACCCGCAAATAGAAATTGGAAGAGAAGAGTTGGCCACTCTTGCTAGCAAGGCATTCAAGTAGGCCTTGACCCCTGCTAATATAATTAGTGGGTTCAAAAGGACAGACATTTGGCTACTGAATAGGTCTACGTTTCAAGAAGACATGAGGCCAAGTGATGGCTTCCAAGTATCAAATGAAGACAGTGAAGATTCTATGGGCAGTGTAGCAGAGAATCAGGCCTTCACAGTGGAAGAAGATGCTGAGATAATTGCAGTTGAATCCTTCTTGCAATTAGCTAGATATTCAAATGCACAAGTTGAGGAATTCATCAAAACATACAATAAAAGTGGAAGTGTACAAAATCCAATGGAAGTACAAGAAGAATGCACTGAAATGGCAGGAAGTCAAATACTTTCTAATGCTGTTGAAACTATTGATAATGCTACTGTTACAATTCGTAATGATGGTGATGTTGTTTCCAATGCTGCTGTTATAGTTTCTAATGCTGGTGATGTTGTTTTCAATGCTGCTGTTACACTTCTTAATGCTGGTGATGTTGTTTCCAATGCTGCTGTTACACTGTCTAATGCTGCTAATAGATTTCCTAATGCTGTTGATACAATTTGTAATATGGAAGGTCTTAGTTTGCCAAGTCCAAGGTAGCCAACTATAATGGATGGCTGAAGCTGCTAGAAACATGGAAATACAAACAAATTTTAGTCAGGTGGAGTCGGCCTTTCCATGCCTTCACCACCAGATCATGATCCATCTGACATCATACACTACTTTACTACTGCATCAAATTGGGATCCACAAAACGAGGACATTGCAGAAGAAGAAGAATGCATAGGTGATTTGGAACCAGATTATGTACCTTGCACCCAAGATAGTGAGTTTCTGCCACAGCCAATTAGTCAATTTCTCAAGCTCCCGGTTCGAAGGGTGCATGCAAGGGGTGGTAAGAATAAGACTGGGGTACTACGTTTAAGTAGGCAGTCTCAGATCTTAACATATGATGCATACATTCAAATGCTCAACGAACAAGAGAGGGAGAAAGCTCGTCAAGAAGAGTTGTAGCTGAGGAAAAAAGAACAAATGTTGGAGAGGAAAGCAAAAAAAGAAGCCCAACAACAAGAGAGAAAAAAACTGGAAAGAGTGTTAAAAAAAAAAAGACCGGCAGAGGAAAAACGGGAGAAGGAAATTCGGTGTGAGCAGGCAAAGAGTGCTCCAGGGACGAAGACATAAAAAAAAGGGAAAAAAGCAGCACATGACAGACCATTGAGTACCCTGAATTCTCCTCTACCCGGGCAACATCCCATTCTAATGGACATGTTTGCCATCTTGAGCCCAGCCTTTGCACCTCTAAGCAATCTACAAGCAGGGTCTAGCCCAGGAAGCTCAAATGAGTTGCTTGTAAATGAAGATTCTAATCAGGGTTTGCTTGCCCAGATTGTTGCATCACTACAGACTTTAACTGAGCCACTCAGTTTAACTCAGACTGCAAATGAATGTGCTGCTATAGAACCTGAACAGCCTATGCCTTTTCCTAGATTTATGGAGAATTGAATAACTGTTTTTTGGATGGAGATAGTTGACATTATTGAATTTTCTATGTGTACATCTGATTTAGTCATATCGTTATGTAATATTTTGTGAAAAAAGGAACAAATTGATGTAATGTTTATATATTTGTAACTATTTTGGAAAAAAATCAAGAGTTAAATGGTTATTTCTGAAATATCTGTGTTGATCTCATATTTGTCAGCATGGTACTACAAGACTTGAATGGTTTGTAACTCTAATTATGTTTATATGTTTGTAACTCTAATTATTTTTGAAAAAAAAAAAAAAGACTTGAATGGTTTGTCAGCATGGTACTACAAGGAAATTTAAACTATTCAAAAGAACTTAAATTAAAGTATTGTAAATTAAAATATTATAAATTAAAGTTTAGTAAAGGAAAATTATTGAAAAGAACATAAAACCAGTATGAAGAAAAACCTAAAGCCTAGTGGGTCATTACCCGAGTAAAGTTTTATAAGACTTTACCTAATTTCATTAAACCCAATCGAAGGTGTTTCTGAAAGCATTGACTATCGTTGTATGCCTGTAAACATATAAATGACAATCGAGGCAATAACAAACATACATCATAAAATAAAATCATTAAATTGAACTGACCAAAATATAACAATTGAAAAAGAAGACTATATATAATAAGGCATGATAGCAAAATATTCCATTGGAGCCATCAGAGTAAAATATTCTATGAGAAGTGGTGTGTTAACAAACACAATTGCATAGTACAATTCGTCAACCAGTGTTTTAAGTAAAGTCTTATAAGACTTTACCTTCATCGAGTGCTCGCCTTGCAAGGTGCTCTACAAACCTCTCACATGCCTGCAATCATAGAAATCAAAAGCTGGGTAGTCATCCAGGTAGTAACGAACTGATGAGGGGGTAAATCATAAAACACACAATGATAGAAATTGAACACAGAGAATAGAACTCTCTTTTATTGATCTGGGCAACTCATTACATTACAGAAGCTTAATTACAATAAGAGGAATCAGTCCTCTACAGGCTACAACACACTACAGCTACCATCACCAGGCTCTGGAATCTTCCGCCTTTTGTAACCCCCAAATCAGTTAGGGTTTCTGTTTTCCCATCTATTCTCGACTCTACACTTGCCCCCTTAACTCTCATACTGCCCAGGGTTCCCAAAAATGGTTATTAATCGCCTTTTTGGTGGCCAATAACCTAATTTTGAATTTTGCATCTCCCTCCAAAAATAGGTCAACTTCCGGGAGCCATAACTTTTGATCTGGGACTCCGATTGACAAACCGTTTTATGCGTCGGAAAACTCGCAGAGTGCTCTACGTGCTAAGAACTAGCTCTGCCGGTTTTGGCCATTTTCGGGCCCGTACGGGGCCGTTTAGTGCCTCAAACCTGAGTTTGAATAATTTTCAGACATTTTTTGGGAAATGGAAACTTTAATATCTTTCAGCTCGCAAATGATCTTCGTGTGATTCCTTCGCCAAAGGTCTTATATTTCCGTTATGTAACTTCTTGTAAATTTTGACTTCATTCCATGCCCAAAAGCAAACTTTCTAAAAATAGCAGTTTACTATTTTTAGCAATTTGGGAAAACTGAAAGTTCTACATTATTATTTAGGCGATTATGGGACCAAAACCACAGATTTTGAGAAGAAATGGGTAGAATATCAACAATTTTAAAACTTTTTTTTTTTTTTGTGATGCAAGATTGCCCTTACACCACTGGATGCTCCTGCATCAGACACCCAGGGTAATTTGAGAAGTGATCCTGTCACGTCTCAAGTGTTTGTATAAGGAAAACCCAAACGGTCAACCTCTGCCTTAGACAACCAAGAAGAATCTTCAATAGGCCTTCCTTTCCATTTCACTAGATATTCTTCATATTGCCTATTTCGAGTACTCCTTCCCACACGGCTATCCAAGATCTCTTCTATCTCCTCTATTGAAGTAGATGCCAGAATACTCCACTGCACTTCTATTGGTCCATCCTCTATTCCCCCTTCATGATATTCTGATAAATCAGCAATGTTGAAAATATGGGAAATATTGATCCCACTCGGCAGCTCTACCTCATAAGCATTTCCTAAATCATGCTTCTTCATGATTCTGCATGGTCCAAATTTCTTCATTTTCAACTTATTGTATGTTCCAATTGGGAACCTTTCTTTTCTTAGGTGAACCAGGACTTCATCTTCTACTTGGAATTCCTTATATCTCCTTTTCTGATCTGCCTTACCCTTGTACTGAATATTCATTTTATTAATATACTTTCTCATCTCTTCATGCAAATTCTTCAGATGTTCTACAAAGTTTTCAGCTTCGGCACTTGTCTTTTCTCCGTTGTCCAGCTTCCTTAACTCAGAAGCATTTCTTGGGCTATTGCCATATACAATCTGAAATGGTGATTTACCAGTACTCCTATTGACAGAATTTTGTAAGCAAATTCTGCCTGTGGTAAAATCAAATCCCATCCCTTGGGCTTATCCCCTACTAAGCATCGTAGTAGGTTACCCAAACTCCTATTCACCACTTATGTCTGTCCATCAGTCCGTGGATGGTGTGCAGAACTAAACTTCAAATCTGTCTTCAACTTCTTCCACAATGTCCTCCAGAAATAACCAACAAACTTGGTATCTCGATCGGAAACTATGCTTTTTGGTAGACCGTGTAATCTCACCACCTCTTTGAAAAATAATTCAGTAATATGAACAGCATCGTTAGTCTTCCTGCAAGGAATAAAATGTGCCATCTTTGAGAATCTATCCACCACTACAAAAATGGAATCATGTCCTCTCTGTGTCCTTGGTAAACCAAGAACAAAATCCATACTGATATCATCCCATGGCTTCTCCGGTACAGGTAATGGTTGATACAACCCTGTATTCTGACTTGTTCCTTTTGCCATCTGACACACTCTATAACTCTGCACAAATTTCCTCACATCCTGTTACAACTGTGGCCAATAATAATTTTCACCAATAATAGAAATAGTCTTATCTCAACCAAAGTGTCCAGCCAATCCCCCACTATGCTTCTCCTTAATCAAGTTCTCTCTCATGGAACTCCTTCGAATGCACAACTGGCTTCCTCTAAACAACATGCCATCTTGGATAATGAAATCCAACCATTTTGTCCTGTCTAAAGTAACAGGTTCCAAACAAGCTTTCTAGGCCTCTGCAAAATCTGGATCTTCAGGATACAAACTTTTGAGCTCATCGAACCCAACAACCTCTATCTTCATTTCTGTCAACAAATTTTGCCTTCTGCTCAAGGCATCTGCAACTCTGTTGGACTTCCCACTCCTGTGCTTCAAAACAAAGGTATAACTCTGCAAAAACTTGACCCATTTTAAGTGCCTTTGGTTCAACTTTCCTTGACTATTAAGATACTGCAAAGCCTGATGATCAGTATATAAAACAAACTCTTTTGGCAACAAATAATGTCTCCATTTCTTCAAAGCCTGAACTATTGCATAAAATTCCTGATTATAAACAGAATACTTTTTCTTGGCATCATTAAGCTTCTCACTAAAATAGGCAATGGGCTTACCTTCTTGGCTCCAAACAGCTCCTATACCACTACCACTGGCATCACAATCTACCTGAAATACCTTATTGAAATCTGGAAGTGCCAAAACAGGTTGTTCTACAACTTTCTGCTTCAATGTATCAAAACTATTGTCTGCCCCTTTAGTCCATCTAAACTCTTTTCTACCCCCTCTCATTGTCTCAGTGAGGGGTGCACAAATGCTACTAAAATTTCTGATAAACTTCCTGTAAAAACTTGCCAAACCATGAAAAGATCTTACCTCCGTTGCACTCCTTGGTGTAGGCCATTCAATGATAGCCCTTACCTTTTCTGGGTCCATCTTAAGACCTTCCTCTGAGACAACAAATCCCAAGTATACCAACTCTTTTTTTGCAAAACTACATTTCTTTAATTTAATCAGCAACTTCTCCTCCCTCAATTTCTCTAGAACTCTTTTGATATGCATCAGATGCTCATCCCAAGTCTTACTAAAAATCAAAATATCATCCAAATAAACAATAACAAAACTTCCCAAAAATTCTTTCAGTACCTCGTTCATGAGCCACATGAATGTGCTCGGTGCATTGGTTAGCCCAAATGGCATGACTAACTACTTATACAAACCTTCCTTTGTCTTGAAGGCTGTCTTCCATTCATCTCCTTCTTTGATTCGGATCTAGTGATACCCACTCTTTAGATCAATCTTTGTGAAGTACTTGGCTCCACTCAAACAATCCATTATGTCATCCATTCTGAGCAATGGAAACCTGTACTTGATTGTGATCTTGTTGATGGCTCGGGAATCTGTACACATCCTCCACTCTCCATCTTTCTTTGGTGCTAGTACTGCAGGTACCGCACATGGACTTAGGCATTCTCTTATCAATCCCTTCCTCAACAACTCCTGAACTTGTCTGTTCACACTCTCTGCAGGAGTCATTCTGTGGGCTGCCTTGTTTGGCAAACTAGCTCCTAGTATCAAATCCATTTGATGACTTATCTTCCTTACTGGTGGTAAACCTTCTGGTACATTATCAGAGATAATGTTCTGGAACTCTTCCAACATATCTGAAACTTCTGCTGGTACATCTTCACAGTTCTCTTGACTAATCTTAGGAATCAATGCAAAGCAATGACGCTCATGCTTCATACCCTCCAAAAATTTCCTACCATCTACCAGGCAAATTCTGGCAGTACTACATACATTTTCTTCCACCTCCTTTAAGGGTTTCAACTTATGACGAACTCCATCCTTTGTTAGGGAATATGTGTTTGCACAACCATCATGGACAGCGCTCCTATCATACTGACACGGCCTCCCCAACAGCATATGGCATGCATCCATCGGTATGATATCACACAGCACCTCATTATGGTAGTCACCAATCTTGAACTTCACTAAACACTGCTCATTGACCAAAGCTCTATGGTCCTCCTGCAACCATGCAATCCGATATGGATGCGGATGTTTTCTTCTTGTCAACTTCAACTTGTCAACCATCTCCTCTGAAACAAGATTATCAGTACTTCCACTGTCAATAATAATATCACAACACTTACCTTCACATTTGCACCTTGTGCGGAATAAACTCTTCCTCTAATTGGGTTCTTTCTCTTCATTCAACAAGGTTCTTCTAACAACTAGGGTTTCTCCCCTTTCAGCATCTTCAGAATGCTCAGAATGTGTATCTTCATCTACATGTGCAACTCGTGCATTGCCTTCATGGTGCAGGAGCACCTTCATAAATTGATGCTTCTATAGGAGTTTGATTAAATTTTAAATCTTTCAATAGTGTAATGAGGTCAATCAAGTAATTTTTATGTGTTTAGGTCATTAGGAGTTTCAAAAATGCAAAATATTGCAAACCATGTAAAGGTTGTCAATGTAAAATTGGGAAAAAGATGCAAACTTGGAAGGTGAAGAGTCATTTGGCTATTGGTTCACTCCAAATTAGTTATGAACTAAAGATACATGTTTTAATGCCTTTAAAAGGCCTTGTAACCATGAAGAATTTGTGGGTGGTTGAAGATTTGAGCATGGAATGAGAAAAAACAATGTTTTCCTGTATTTTCCTTCATAAATTTGATGTCTTTTGCTATTGTACAACCCTATATGGAATTGAATGGATGTCTAATGGATTGAAAATGTTATATCCTTCAACCACCTTCCATTTTCTTCTTGTCCCATGCATTTTTATTTAGTTTTGTGAAAGATATGAGTGTTTTATGGACTGTAATTTTCTGATTTTTCCTGCAACAGTCCCATTGCAGCGTTTGGTACGGTTTTGTACGGATATATACAGGAGCAAGCTATATATGGTTGGAAAGAGTATTGAGTCTACTTTCCATTTCTTTTTGTTGCATCAAATTTTATTAATATTTGAATAAGTTATGGCATTTTTGGTGAGGGCAAGTCTGAATGCTGCCTAGGGTTTGTAGTTTTGGGAAAAGAGTCATAACTTTCTCTCATACCATTGGATCTTCATGAAAATTGGATGAAAAATCTGTATTAATGTTCTCTTCAATCTGACCAAAGCAATTAGATTATTTCTTTTTATTTGTTAATGTTATTGAGGATAGTTTTGGTCCTCCTACCTCTGCATCATATTGGTATCAGAGCTGGCGAAAGATTTGGGTGGTGTGTATTTTTTTTTTCCTGTCACTGAGAAGGCAGGTGAAGAGCGAGAAGATCTTGATTGTGTAGATAGATCGCCGAGGGAGGCAATCTACACCTTTTGGATTTTGTGTTGCTCAGTTGTTTGGTTGCAGGTGCTTATCCATCTAGCTGCAGAAACATGTTTTTTGAGGTTGTGTGTGGGCAGACAAGATGAGGTCTGTCATGACCATTCTCCAATAGAGATTTGGCTGGAGAAGGATGCATAGAGAAACCACTGAGGAGAGAGTGGTAGGTGCATCACCAGGATCTGCTGTTGGGTGAGATGGATGGTTTGGTGAGTTGGTTTGTTGTGAAGCAGTGAGAGAGATGGATACCTGAAGAAGCACTTGATGTTGTAGCCTAAAGAATACTCCACTGATGGGAGTAGAAGGAGCCTAAGGATGCTCTGTGAAGATGGTAGTTTGTTCTGTTGGTTGGTTGGTCACCTTTCTATTGGTATGAAGATTGAAGCTGAGAAGATTGAAGATAAAGCCAGAAGAGATGCAGGAAAAGAGAGTTTTGTTTTGCAGATACATTTCCAAGGGACTTGGAAATCTTTGTTGGTTGGTTGTATGGTGCAGGAGCACCTTCATAAATTGATGCTTCTATAGGAGTTTGATTAAATTTTAAATCTTTCAATAGTGTAATGAGGTCAATCAAGTAATTTTATGTGTTTAGGTCATTAAGAGTTTCAAAAATGCAAAATATTGCAAACCATATAAAGGTTGTCAATGTAAAATTGGGAAAAAAATGCAAACTTGGAAGGTGAAGAGTCATTTGGCTATTGGTTCACTCCAAATTAGTTATGAACTAAAGATACATGTTTTAATGCCTTTAAAAGGCCTTGTAACCATGAAGAATTTGTGGGTGGTTGAAGATTTGAGCATGGAATGAGAAAAAACAATGTTTTTCTGTATTTTCCTTCATAAATTTGCTGTCTTTTGCTATTGTACAGCCCTATATGGAATTGAATGGATGTCTAATGGATTGAAAATGTTATATCCTTCAACCACCTTCCATTTTCTTCTTGTCCCATGCATTTTTATTTAATTTTGTGAAAGATATGAGTGTTTTATGGACTGTAATTTTCTGATTTTTCCTGCAACAATCCCATTGCAGCGTTTGGTACGGTTTTGTACGGATATATACAGGAGCAAGCTATATATGGTTGGAAAGAGTATTGAGTCTACTTTCCATTTCTTTTTGTTGCATCAAATTTTATTAATATTTGAATAAGTTATGGCATTTTTGGTGAGGGCAAGTCTGAACGCTGCCTAGGGTTTGTAGTTTTGGGAAAAGAGTCATAACTTTCTCTCATACCATTGGATCTTCATGAAAATTGGATGAAAAGTCTGTATTAATGTTCTCTTCAATCTGACCAAAGCAATTAGATTATTTATTTTTATTTGTTAATGTTATTGAGGATAATTTTGGTCCTCCTACCTCTGCATCACTTCAGGTCTTCTATTTGTCCTTCAGTGATGTTGCGGACACTCGTATGCTCAATGCCCTTCTTCCCCACATTGGAAACAGGTTCCTCTAAAACCTCCTCTTCCGGGTCCTTGCCCAGGGCTACCTCTTCCTCTTCCTCTTTGCTCACCATTGTTCTGGTCACGAGGGTGGTAGGCGTTATCCCCTCTCTGATTTCGACTGGTGCCAACTTCTTCACTTTTCTTCTGATCTTCATTATGACCTCCATAGGGCCTTCCACCAGTCCTTCCGCCTTGACCTCTTCCCCTTTGCTTGCTGTCAAATCTTTTATTCAGCTTCTCTTCCACCTTCAAGGAAAACTGGTACACATCTTCTATGGTGGTCATTCTGACCAAGCTCAGCTCCTCTTAAATACTCGGCCTTAACCCATTAATGTAATGGGCTACCTTCTCCTTGTTTTAGCTCTGCATGGCCCGTCCTGATAGTAATTTTATAAAACTCTTCTGTATACTCCTTAACAGACTTGTTACCTTGCTTTAATCCTTGCAGCTTCTTTAGCAACTCCATCTCATAGTCCACAGGAATGAACTGCTTCTTCAATTTCTCCACCATTTGATCCCATATGGTAATCTTTGCTTTTCTTCTTCTATTTCTCTCTAACTGGACCTCCTTCCACCAAATACTGGCGTGGCCCTTCAACTTTGTCTTTGCAAACTTGACCCGTTCAGGGTCTTCCATATCTTCATACTCAAAATACTCCTCCATATCATTGATCCAATCAATAAGTTGTTCCGGATTCAAATCTCCAGAATAGGTAGAAACTTCGATCCTGGGCCTCTTTCCGATCTTTGAAATGACCCTCAACAACCTAACTTCTGCAGGATCTCCCGCAGTTTCTTGTTCTTCATCAGATAGCTCTTCTTTAATTTCATCTTCGCTTTCCTTTCTCTTTCTCGACTCGAACCCTCTTCGCAGCTCCTCTTGCAATGCATTGATTTGTCTTTGCACGGCTCTAAAACCCTTTTCCGTCAAAGCATTCCTCCCACCATGGTTTCTTCGTGGAGGCATCTTGATCTATGCAGCAAACCCACAACCTCAGGTCCTGGTGCAAACTGTCTCACGGTCGGCGATCTGTCTACACACTCAGGAAACCTTACTCTGATACCACTTGATGAAGGGGGTAAATCATAAAACACACAATGATAAAAATTGAACACAGAGAATAGAACTCTCTTTTATTGATCTGGGCAACTCATTACATTACAAAAACTTAATTACAATCAAAGGAATCAGTCCTCTACAGGTTGCAACACACTATAGCTACCATCACCAGGCTCTGGAATCTTCCACCTTCTGTAACCTTCAAATCAGCTAGGGTTTCTGTTTTCCCGCCTATTCTCAACTCTACACTTGCCCCCTTAACTCTCCTACTGTCCAGGGTTCCCAAAAATGGTTATTAATAGCCTTTTTGGCGGCCAACAACCTAATTTCAAATTTTGCATCTCCCTCCAAAAATAGGTCAACTTCCGGGAGCCATAACTTTTGATCCAGGACTCCGATTGACAATCGTTTTATGCGTCGGAAAGCTCGCGGAGTGCTCTACGTGCTAAGAACCAGCTCTGCCGGTTCCGGCCATTTTCGGGCCCGTACGGGGCCGTTTAGTGCTTCAAACCTGAGTTTGAATAATTTTCAGGTATTTTTTGGGAAACAGAAACTTTAATATCTTTCAGCTCGCAAATGATCTTCGTGTGATTCCTTCGCTAAAGGTCTTATATTTCCGTTATGTAACTTCTTGTAAATTTTGACTTCATTCCGTGCCTAAATGCAAACTTTATAAAAATAGCAGTTTACTATTTTTAACAGTTTGGGAAAACTGAAAGTTCTACATTATTATTCAGGGGATTATGGGACCAAAACAACAGATTTTGAGAAGAAATGGGTAGAACATCAATAATTTTGAAACATTTTTTTTTTGGGGGGTGATGCAAGATTGCCCTTACACCACTAGATGCTCCTGCATCACGAACAAACATCAAATCATCCAAATAATCTCACGCATTTGCAAAAGAAAATATGAACTGAAAATATGAACTGCATTCAGGGATATTATTTTAAATAATCACATAGTATTGAAAAAGAAGACTGTATATAATAAGGCATGACAACAAAATATTCCATGAATAGTGGTGTGTTAACAAACACAAATGCACAATACAATTCGTCATCCAGTGATGTAAGTAAAGCTTTATAAGACTTTACCTTCATAGAGAGTTCGCAATGCAAGGTGCTCTACAAATCTCACATGCTTGCAATCATAGAAATTATATGCCGGGTAGTCATTCGGGTAGTAACGAACAAACATCAAATCATCCAAATAAATTCAAGCAGTGCAATAATACAACTATATATTGCAGACATATATAGTGATACATATACATATATGTATATATAATAAAAATTTACATATATATCTATATATGTGTATATATCATTTATATCCCAAGTTCACTAAAAAAGCAACACACTTGATCATTTTTATAGTTACAGAGCATTAGAAATATGTTTATTAACACCCCACCATAAATCAAATTGGTGGAGACTTCGAACTTACCCACCCATTTCCTAAACATATGGACTACAAACATAACGTGTTCGAATTTATATAATTTATGCACACACATATAGAAATACATGTATAATATATACATGTATTCATATATTTGTATGTATATAATATTAAATATTATGACATGTATTTATTTTTGAGGGTGTATTATAAACGTTTAAGGGTTTCAACATTTTCTAGCATATAGATGAGCTGCAATTGTAAAATTCTTAAATCTTAAGTACCAGACAGGTTTTGCATTGATCCTCCAGGAAATTTATGCTAAAAACAATATCTACGCTGCATAATGTTCCTCTTGTAATGGATGCGAATTTGAAAAAGGAATGCATTGAAATTGGTTGTTGAGTTTGAATTTGATTAAATGCATAGAAGCTATTGTATTCGATAATATGATAAGCAGAATTGAATTTGATTGTTCAGTTTGAATGTCAAAATCTTAAGTACCAGACTGAAATGTTAACACTGTGTAGGCTGCATATGTCTATGAATATACATATGTCTACCAATATACATATGTCTATCTATACATATGTATATCAATATACATATATGTCTATCTATAGATATAGAAATGTATATAAATATGTCTATCAATATACATGTCTATCTATAGATATACAAATATGTATACAGATATGTAGATATGTATACATATGTATAATCAGTACCAGAAGTGAATTGTAGAAAAAATGGCATCCTTAGTGCAATGACTGAAAATAGATTGAGACATCATTATAGATATGTATAATTCATTCAATGAATTTACACATGCAGCAAACAACTAAAAAAAATGTAGTAAAATTTAGCAAACAAATTGGAGTAATCTTTCGAACATGTATATCTATATTTCTAAAATGTTGAAATGTTAAAGACCAGCTTGAAATGTTTCCATTGTCTACGCTGCATATGTCGATACATATACATATGTCTATAGATCTCCATATGTCTATAGATATGTATAGAGATATACATATGTCTATCTATAAACACATGTCTATAGATATACATATGTATATAGAGAGACTTGTGTATATATACAGTATAATAACAGTCTAATCTGAATATATGTAGAAGGTTTTTATATAAACCCTGGATAGATTATATAAAATGAAACCCTCAATGTATTAAATTACAACATAGTAAAACAATTGTAAATATTTAATGTAACAATAATTAATAAATATTATTCGGACAAAACTAGGAAAACTCTGACTATAAAATTATTAATGAGACAAAGTTGTAGGATTGAAAACATTCGAAACATTCATATAATGAAACCCTATTAACAGAAACATTAACTTCATATTAATAGATACTAATGTTTGTATCCCCATGTTTCTAGCAGCTTCAGCCATCCATTCTGGTTGGCTAATTTGACTTGGCAAACTAAGACGTTCCATATTACAAATTGTATCAACAACATTAGACAATGTATCAACAGGATTGGCAAACTAAGACCTTCCATATTACAAATTGTATCAACAGCATTAGACAGTGTATCAGCAGCATTAGAAACAACATCACCAGCATTGGAAACATCACATCAGCATTAGAAATAGTTTCAACAGCATTAGAACTGTAACAGCAGCATTATTCAGTGGCCAAATGCCTGTCCTTCTGAACCCACTATATATATATATTAACAGACATGATTTATGGGACAACATGCACGTTAACGTGTTTGCTTAGGCACAAACAGGAAACAACATTAAATCCATTCAATGTTCGTTCGGGTCCGAATACATATTCCACTCTCCACCGAAAAGTTAATCATTTTACCGACTACTTTCCCTGTTCTCAACGGTGTGATGGAAAGTATTTCTAGATATGTATACATGTATACATATATAATCAGTACCAGATATGTTGACAATGAACCCTCAAAAATAATGACACCCTTAATTGTTGACAATGAACCCTCAAAAATATATACCCATTAAAATATACGAACCCATTTGTATGTATAAAAAAAAACCCATTATATAACAGTCTAAATTATCACAAGACAAAATAATAAAACCCTTAACCGTTGACAATGAACATTAAAAAATATATACCCATAAAAATATACGACCCCATTTGTATGTATAACAAAAAACCATCATTATACAACAATATATTCTTCTGTACAGTGAAATTATCACAAGACAAGGGTTGCCTTAGACAAAATAATGAAAAATCGAAAGTAAATTACACAGCAGTACCCAAATCACAGATAGCATGAAAGAAAAACGAAGATAAACGATGTACAGTAAAATTATCACGAAGACAAAATAATGAAACCTTTAACCGTTGACAATGAACACTAAAAAGTATATACCCATAAAAATATACGACCCCATTTGTATGTATAACAAAAAACATCATTATACAACAGTATATTCTTCTGTACAGTGAAATTATCACAAGACAAAATAATGAAACCCTTAACCGTGGACAGTGAACCCTAAAAAATATATACCTATCAAAATATCAAAACCCATTTGTATGTATAACCAAAAACCCTCATTATATAACAGTATATTCTTCTGTACAGTAAAATTATCACGAAGACAAAATAATGAAACCCTTAACCGTTGACAATGAACACTAAAAAGTATATACCCATAAAAATATACGACCCCATTTGTATGTATAACAAAAAACCATCATTATACAACAGCATATTCTTCTGTACAGTGGAATTATCACAAGACAAGGGTTGCCTCAGACAAAATAATGAAAAATCGAAAGTAAATTACATAGTAGTACCCAAATCACGAGTAGCATGACAAAAAAACGAAGATAAACGATTGTATAAACACCGCAAAGCTGAAATCACATGGGGAGAGAAGTTGTTTGCTCGTTACCTGCACGGAGACATATCTGCATGGAGAGCGACAGCCAGCGGACGCAAAAAACCCTCGCATTTCAATCGCACCGTGGAGAACAGGGAAAGCAGTCGGTAAAATGATTAACTTTTCGGTGGAAAGTGGAATATGTATTCGGACCCGAATGAACATTGAATGGATTTAATGTTGTTTCCCGTCCGCGCCTAAGCAAACACATTAACATGCATGTTGTGCCTTAGATGGGCGCGGGGAAGTTTAGGAAGGGGGCGGGGAAGTAGGAAGGCCCCACCAACGTGATTTATGGTGGGGTGTTAATAAACATATTTCTAATGTTCCGTGACTATAAAAATGATCAAGTGTGTTGCCTTTTTAGTGAACTTGGAAATTTTTTGGGGGGCCATGGCGAGCAGTTACCGGCACATCGGTGTGCATGTATGGGGCGACATGTTGAAATGACACTTTTTCGACCCATGTGCACATAACGTGTCTTCCAGGGAAATGTAGATATGCCCAGAAGCTGAAAGAATAGCTTTAAGCTCTTCACTTGCATACGGAAAAACCCAAAAAAAAATCGTCGAAATTCAACATGTCAAGCTATGTGCTTGACATGCGCGAAGTTAGGGTGTGCGGCTACTGCCCCTCTCCCTTATGTGGCCGGATAAAGATTTAGGAGTCTTTGTCTACAATGTACAATATTTATGAGGGAAATATCAACTGTATTTAAAGGCATCTCAAAAGGCAGTTTCAAGTATTTATTGCCATGTAATATAACTTTGAACAAACAAAACAAATTTTATATTGTCATGTAATATAACTTTGTACACACAAAACAAATTTTCTAAATACCTCGTGGAGATATGAGTTAAGAGTAACATAAACTGACATGTCAAAAAATTGCAATGATTTTTTTCATTTTTACAAGGTGTTGCCATGAAGTTGTTTTGGTAATGTTTCTCTTCAAATTCAAAATCTTCTGATGGGACCTTTGTTGTTTACTAGTATTAAAAATTTAAAAAGCCCAAGTATTCTATCCATAGCTTCTTGAAAATTGTAGATAACAGCACTGAGCAGGTTGATAGATTTGAAGTGTTAAGTCTCTCTCACTGTTTCTCAGCAACATCAGCATGGAATATTTATGGTAAGAGTACACCATGGGTATGGTAGTAATCATATAAGTGTAAAAGAAAACAAATTAAATTGCTGAAAACGTTGATAATACTTTGACAAGGATACCAAAATAATTTTGAAGATCCTTGTTTTTCACATGGTCAATGATTGTATATTCTTGGTTTAGATTTGCCTACTGAGAAAGCTGCCAATGACTTGAGCGAACACCTTTTTGTCTTAAAGTTACCTTGCATAATCTTCTGCTGTTCCATTAACATTATATGTCACAAATCAATAATCCAGCCTACAACAATTAATACATATGGCGTGCCAATATAAGGAAAGAAGAACCTTGATAGTAGATACCATTTAATCAGATAGCCCAATCTTTTAGACGACAAATGCCTCACATTTCTACCGGTTGGCTAACCGAAGTCTATACACTTGAGCATTTAATAAATTTATGAAAAGAGTGTCAAACTGATATCTGGCAGCTCATGGAATTTTTTCACTATGGTCATCCAAGGAGCTTCTAAGGGTAGAAGACCTCAAAATAATATACACACAGAATTGAAAAGTAGGTGGAAAAATCATGAAAATGAATCATTCTCTTGCTCAACTTGTCCTTGCTTTTCAGGCACAAAGTCACTTTCATCCTTTGCTAGAGGTTTGTTGGTTGAATGAGGCAAGATAGGATCAAATGTCATAATAATGAAAATAAAAACAATAATGTTTAAAATGAAACAGACCCTGTGAAATCCTGCAACCCATAAGGAAAAAGATGAAACGTTCAGTAATAATAAAATTGAGATGCTTCACAAAGAAAAAAATTCTGCAGCAAACCCAAAACCACAATATATTATATATCATAATCCATTCTGTTCTCTATACAGCCTCATAAACTGAGGAAAAGAAAAAGATAAAACACAAACTTCATATGGCATCTCCCTCATTGATATCAGATTCTTTGAAGCATTAATGCCCATTTACAAAGAAATTGCAATAAGGAATATTTCTTCTTTATGATAGAAACTAATGTTTGATCACCTATCATATGCCTGGATATAGCTACCCAAAAGGCTTTTTGAATTATTTATTACCAACACAGGCAAGGTGGTCCTAACCCTTATCACACCCCTACAGCTTACTCTAAATAAGAAGGCGGCTACCCACAGCCTGTAACTGTTTTATTGCAACCTTGAAACAATCTCATTTTTTGGTCTCATAAGCCAGCTCTAAACTTGCAACTAACATAATTTATGTTAGTCAATTGTTAATGGTGCATTACGATACACAATCTGCCAGAACATGAAATCCCCAAAATCGTTTTCAAACATTAAAAAACTCACATAAAGGTTACATGATTATATATACACTGAAATGCTGGTGGCACTTTTTATTACCAATGGATATTAGAAAGGATATTTTCTCTAGAGTTGAAGATCCTACAACAGACATGGAGTTTGAATTTACTTTTTAATGTTCTTCACATGAAGAGATTAGGCGAGAAATTACTTTTCCTGAGAATATATTTTGGCACTGTTTAAGGATTTTCTTAGTTCTAGCTTCCAAATAAGGAACACCAAATAAGAAAGATCACAAGTGTAAAGGTTTATTGGACAAAGTTGTTTCAAGGCACATGCAGCTTTCCACAAGAAAGTATATTGGTTATTAGCTGTTTATACTTCAAATGTAGGTTGATTAGCAAGGTTGGGCTCGCTCTCAAGCTTGGTCATGAAGTTCAAATTTCAAAGCATAAAATTCAAACAACATATAATGTAAATGTAAGGAAATCCGCTTGTGGACTTCCAAGGGGGGCTCTTATAGGCCAGATTGACATTTGACTTGGTCATTATCAAAAAATAACCTTTGCTTTTAACCTTGGTTCTTTTCTATCAATGACAAAGATTCTTCCGGAATGAAAAGATTCAATTGATGCCAATCCCAAAATGACATTTGGCATGTATGCATAAACTCTATGCATCTCACATTTATTTTCTTAGTTCCATCAAAGATTGAAACACGTGATATGTTCTCACAGATTAAATCATACTGATTTGATCGATAAATAGATTTGATTAATATCAAGCCTGAGCAAAAGAACTTTTCAATGTCTCATGAGGTCATATTGGCTCATGATGCTTTGACATTTGAATTTTAGTCTATTTTGCAAGAAATGGCAACTTATAACAGCCATTGTGCATTTTAACAACCCACAACCAGTTTCACATTGCAAACTACAGTTTTTTGGCCTTTTTAATATCATTCTATATTTATATTTATTTTTTAATAGCTATATTTTTCAAATATAAGTAACATTAAATATCATGTACTAATTAATATAATTAAAAGATTTTAATGTCATATATCATTTTATGAATTTTTATGGCATTAATAGTAAAAAAAATTAATGTTACTAAATATATAAAAAAAAATTATGTGATTTATTTTGAATATATCTATATAATATGCATATAAGTGTCTTATTTGCAACTTTTTAAAATCTTGTTTTCCATTGTGTTGCCATTGTTGTCAAGTTTCACATTTCTTGTTTCTGGTAACATAGGTTTTCGTAAACAAAATACCTAGAACTCTGACTACAGATAGGCAAAACAAAAAAAAATTCAGGCTATGCCATCCTTCTTGCCTTCACCCTCAGCAAACAACTCAAGGAAACACATTATTATAAATTTCCTTCAGCTGACACACAAATACCGAGCATATCTTCAAGTCTGCAAGTAATTGCAGTATCATATTCTCTAGGAGTTGTGCATATATATATATCCTAGAAAACTACAAATCCCACAAGGTTTTTTGATTGCAACCAATTCTCTCCTACATGAAAAACTCAGATCCACGTCAGTGCACCATGCATGCCACACACCAGGCTCAGGGGTTCCATAGCCAAAACAGGGCCTACATTCATCAAGCAGATTTAGAATAAACTTAACTTCCTGTGAAGAACTAAAAGCTTACCTGATCATGTGTGTTGTGCTTTAGAGGTGCCTATTAATAAATTGAAGTAATAAAGTGTTGAGGAGGATACAAATGTCATTAACTACACCATGATTTGAAAAAAATTAAAAATATAAATGTGAAAGACTAACAACAACCAAATTAAGGTAACAATAGGGTAAACTTCTTTCATAGATCCTTGTCACAAAAGTATGCCTATCAGAAAACAAATTAAAATGATAAAGCAAAATCAAATGGAGAAATTCTAAAAGTTATTTTATAATTCACAGAAATAACACTAATTATTCCATTAGTTCTTCCTCAGACCTGCCCATTCAAATTACAAATGCGCATTCAGGGACCCATTTGAAGAGGTTAGAGATGTGAAGCCATTCCATTGTTAACCAGGAATCTTTATAATAGGGTCAAACAAAAGCTTCCTGTCTCTGCTCTATTTAGTAAAAAAAATGGATGATCCAAGACCCAGGTCTATTTACCTCTATGAGAAGAATTCATGTTTCACTATCATTATAAAAAAATGCATGGCATATTTTTTGGAAATGTTTATTTGGCAAGAAGATTTGGTAAAGGTGAGCTTGGCTGAAAGCTAAGGTTTTTGTATGGTCTACAAGTCATTGGAATATCTTGATGGGCAAAAAGCTAAATCGAAAAGAGCTCCAAACCATTTCTTTGATCATCTCCCCAGTTTGGGGTTTTCAACTAGCATTATATGTCTTGTGTATAATAGATGTACGTACACCATGGATGTAGTGCATAATATCTATGAAGACTTATTTTTTAAAAGGTCATATAGTATTGAATATCTAGTTGTAACTTTTTGTTAACCATTTTCTCATGCATGTGTTACCATGGTTAACACTTCCTTGTCGTCCTCTACATGCATTGGCATACAAACAATCTCACCTAAAGCACACTTAGTTTAACAAAAGACTGTTTTGTGAGTCTTTGTGAGAGTACAAGGTTATCAACTAGTTACTGAAGTGGATAAAACAATAAGTTATATATTGTTGTTTGATCCTCTGCCATCAAATTTGGTATCAGAGCCTTGAAGTGACTGGGCAGGGTAAGATTGGGCAAGACGCCACCTCGAAGAATGCCAAGAGGAGGAGGTAGAGGAGGTGCCACAAGAGGCATAGATGAAGGGGTTCTTGAATTGTTGTAGAACCTAACAACAAGGATGGATGCCATGGAGTAGGCATAGATGAGAGGAAAACCTGCTAGAGATGTAAGAGAATCAGCAAGCCAGGGAAGAGGTGGTTCAAGAAGAATCTGATGGAGTAGAAATGAAATTGCTGAGAGCAATCATGGAGGTAGGAGCCAAGCTAAAGATAGCTATGTTACACGAGGACATGTCCCTTGCCCTCAAACCCCCATCTTCTTCCCCTTTGGCGTTTTGGGGACGGGGGGACGGTAGGGGATGTCCCCTAGCCGTTCCCAAAAAAATAAAAAAAAGGGAAATGTCCCCGATCACGTCCCCCTTTTTGGAAACGCCAGGGAACACATCGGGGACGCCTGGCCGTCCCCAAGGCGGCAAGGGATGTCTCAAACGTCCCTTGACCGTCCCGGGGACGGCCAGGTGTCCCCAACATCAAATATACATTTTATAATGTTTTAAAAAAACTCATAGTTGGCAATAAAATATTGTTGTTGGATTGCTGTCATGATTAAACTACTATTATATTGCTGTCATGATTAAATTATATTGCTGTTATACTGCTGTCATGATTAAATTTATTGTTGTTATATTGCTGTCATGATTAATTTTATTTCTGTTATACTACCATTAATATTTATTGCTATAGTCTTATACTGCTGTCCATTAACTTGTATAAATTTATTTTTGTTATAAAAATCTGGTTTGGAACGAGGGACCCATCAAAAACAAGGCTTAGCCCTCAAGTCTGAACAGAGAACTGTCTTAGCAGGATACATTATCATATCAAAGGGTGAGAGGGCAAATTACAAGGCCCTCTCCCCAACTCCTAACTACTGTCTAACAACACAAGATTACATATCTACCTTCCCAGTCAGGTCCACCAAATCTCCCTCTTCGTCGCAGGCGCACATGAAATATGGCTTAACTTGTAGAAATTTGACTCTCTCAGACTGTCGTCCCCGAAATGCGTCCCCATCCCCGAAACATTGTGGAACATAGAAAGATAGAGGTTCCCACCTACTCCGGAAGCCTCAATGGAGAAGAACTCATTAATTGGATCAATGAGATTGATAAGTACTTTGAGTACGAAGAAGTAGCAGAAGAGAAAAGAGTCAAGTTTGCCTGTACAAGACTCAAAGGCCACGCTTCTATGTGGTGGGATTACATTCAGTCAGAAAGAAGAAAGAAAAACAAGGAGAAAATAACCTCTTGGGATAGAATGGTTGCCAAACTGAAAGCTAAATTCCTTCCAGGAGACTATCAAACTAACCTATTCAAAAGGTTACAAAATCTCAAGCAGAAAGAGACGAGTGTGAAAGAATATACAGAGGAGTTCTATAAACTAGTAATCAGATCAGGCCATAGTGAAGAAGATATGGAGAAGGTTGCTAGGTACCTTAATGGATTAAGATACAGTTTGCAAGATGAATTGAGTCTTTTGTCCCCTAGATCTCTTGAGGAAGCCTATCAGTTTGCCATTAAGGCAGAGGAGAAGCTTATGAGAAAGCAAAATCAGCAAGGAAGAGGTAGAGGAAGAGGAGTTAGAGGAAGAGGACAGCACTCTAGTAGAGGACAGTAGCACCATCAAGGTGGAGAGGCAAGCACTTCCAGTGGACAAGCCAATCCATAGAGAGGAGTTTTCCAAAATAGAGGAAGACCATTTGGAAGAGGAGGTTACCAAGGAAAAGGAAGAGATTTCTCTGGAAAGTGTTTTAAGTATAACAAATATAGCCACAAAGGTTGGGAGTGTCCTGAATTTCCACAAGAAGGCCACACAAGGCCTGAGAGAAGTAATCAGATTGTGCAAGCAGACCAAAGAGAGTGTGGGATCACCTTCTCATCACTTAGAAGAACCTAAGACATGAGACTCTTTGTTGTTCAAAAGAGTACTGTTGAAGCCACCAAAGGAGAGTCAAGAACCTGTGCAAATGAGAGTCTTATTCAAGACCAATTGCAAAGCTAAAGGTAAGTGTTGCAAACTTATTATTAACAGCGGTAGTACTGACAATCTTGTGTCTATTGGAATGGTGGACAAACTAGGTCTTACTAGAATCAAACATCCTAACCCATATCAAGTTTCTTGGCTGCAAAAAGGGCATTAGTTATTGGTAGATAAGCAGGCCTCAATAGAGTTTCAAATAGGTAGTTATAAGGACATTGTTATGTGTGATATTATGCCCATAGATGTTTGTCATGTGCTTCTTGGTAGGCCTTGGCAATTTGACAGGAAAGCCATACATGATCGTAGAAACAACACTTTACACTTTTCAAAAGGATGGTCAAGAAGCGAGAAGTGGACAATAAAAGCAGCAACAGTAGTAGCAAGGTCATGTTGGTGAGTGGCAAAGAATTTTTATGTGATATGAAGAAAGAAGAAGTGGGATATGCATTGGTACTCAAGCCTAAGGTTGTACTTACCTCCACTAAATTAGATGACTTCCCGTATGAGATACAAGACATATTGAAAGAACTCATGGACATTGTGGTAGCTGATTTGCCTAATGAGTTGCCTCCAATGAGGAGCATTACTCACCATATGGATTTGGTCCCAAGAGCTAGCCTTCCAAACAAGGCTGCATATAGATTGACTCCCAAGGAAAATGAGGAGATTAGAAAGCAGGTTGAAGAGTTATTGGAAAAAGGATAGATAAGGGAGAGTATTAGCCCTTGTGTTGTACCAACAGTCCTAGTACCTAAGAAAGAAGGTGAATGGAGAATGTATACGGACTCCAGAGCAATCAATAAGATTACCATTAGATACAGGTTTCCTATTCCAAGGATGGATGATTTGATAGATTGTTTGAGTGGTTCTATGTATTTCTCGAAGATAGATTTGAAAAGTGGCTATCATCAAATTAGGATCAGACCTAGGGATGAATGGAAGACAGCATTTAAGACTAATGATGGTCTCTATGAATGGCTGGTTATGCCCTTTGGGCTTACAAATGCACCTAGTAATTTTATAAGGCTTATGAATGAAGTCTTGAAACCATTCCTGGGGAAGTTTGTCATAGTGTATTTGGATGATATACTGGTTTTTAGCAGGTCTAAGGAGGAATACCTACAGCACTTAAGGCTGGTTATGACGCGGTTGCATGAGGAGAAGCTACTGATCAATCTCAAGAAGGGTACCTTTATGAAGACTAAATTAGCCTATTTGGGTTTTGTGGTATCTAGAGAGGGATTGAAGATGGACAAGGAGAAAGTCAAGGCCATTGTTGATTGGCCTACACCTCAGAGTGTTTGAGGTAAGAAGTTTTCATGGACTTACAGAAAGTTTATCAAAAATTTCAGTAGTATAGTTGCTCCTATACTTGACACTATAAAAGGCCACAAAAAGCAGTTTGAATGGACTCAAGAAGCTGAAAAATGTTTTAGACTTCTTAAAAAGGTATGTAATGACCCCTTTTCTAGAGGAAACACTTAAACCTGAATCTGCATTCAAAGTGATTCTCAAGGAGACATTATTAACATTAGAAATCAACAAACTTCAGTGATAAGATCAAGATAATATAAGTATTTCATTCTTGTCAAAGGATTATTCATTTTCTTCTTATCATTCGTGACAATTCTATAATACAATCCATAAGTACATTAGGATGAATATTAAACAGAACTCATATCCATAGTCTCCCCTCTTATTATTCATCAAGGAATTAAAATCTTACATAGCTAGGGCGCGTAGAGACCATCTCCAACCTAGCATCAGGAACCTATATCCCAGCCCTTGGGGTCTATTCACGCACCTCCAACCCAACATTGGGAACTATGTCCCTAGCCCTTGGGGTCGATACGAGATCGCTGACCCAGCTTGAGAACTAGGTCCCTAGCCCTTGGGGTCGATACGAGATTTATGAACGGATTTACACTCGCATTTCCCTACAATGCCTAAAATTCCTCATTGGATGAAATAAAGGTTACGGAGATATGATCTTTATTTTAATATTCCCTTGTATTTATTATTACTATGATGCATATATTAAAGTCATTTATCTTGCAATAGAAATACCGATTTTGGTATCCTCTTAATAAATTTGTTCATCATTGTGAGATATCAAGACTCTCTCTCTCTCTCTCTCTCTCTCTCTCTCTCTCTATCTATCTATCTATCTATCTATCTATCTATATAGATATATTAGTTCAATATAGATTGATATCACTAATATGAACATAGGTCTTACTTCTAGATTTATATATATATACATATATACTAAATAAATATATACAAACACAATTACCAGCTATACTTTACCTGCTGGTCTGAAAGGAGTTCTTGTTCTCCTATCTTTCCTTATTCCTTAATTTTCTGCCTTCCCGTACTGCAGACCCTTTTAACTCTCCTTATCTCATTCTTGTTTTCTTTTTATCCTCATATACTTCCGT
This sequence comes from Cunninghamia lanceolata, assembly GCA_027924645.1. NCBI lineage: Eukaryota > Viridiplantae > Streptophyta > Pinopsida > Cupressales > Cupressaceae > Cunninghamia > Cunninghamia lanceolata. The sequence goes on from BSBN01000161.1 coordinate 5,074,846, forward strand.
ACTGGTCTGCCTTTGTTTCTGATCCTTTTAGGCCCTGAACTGGAGGGAACGGTCCCTTTTTAAAGTCTACGAGGGGTCTTAAGATAGCAAAAGTCACAGCGATTGGGAAAGAGGCATCCGCTGCCTTTGCTGTTTGTTATTGTCTTCTTATATGGGATCGGGGTTTGTTTAGGAAACCCAATCACCATTTAAACTTATTTTCTTTTAATATATTAAATCATATTATTATTATATTAATATATATATATATATATACTAAATAATAAATATATATACTCATAATTATCTTTATACAAATTTGTATATTTTAATAAATAATAACATATATACTTGTATATATTTGTTTATCATAATTTCACATAATATGTATTTTATATTATCATGACATATATATATACACATAATTACAATATGAAGACTTATATGCATTACATGAGTATATGCAAATTGTAGAAATACGCATTGTGATATACTTGAAGTATAATATAATTATAGGGGATATGACAGTCCCTCCCACTTAAGATTGCTTGTCCTCAAGCAACTTAAGATTTGAGTGATTTATAACAACCTTTGGAGGGCCATCGGGTAAACCTTGTAAAGTGACTTCTTTTCCTTCATGTTGAAAATGGATTTTTAAGTTAGGAAGGTCAAACTGAAAACATCCTAACGAATATATCCAAGGGGTGCCGAGTATTATATCGGTATCTAAGGGTACTACATAGAAGTCTTCTTGGATAACATGTTTCCCTAGAATCACTATAAGTTGGGGAACAACCTTAGTGCATGAAACCATTGCTCCCGTGGCGGTAACTACTGAAAAACCCTTGAAGTCTTGGGCTTGCAACTTTCTTTTTTTTACTAGCTTCTCATCAATGAAGTTATGGGATGCCCCACTATCTATTAAAGTGATAACTTTTTGTCCCTTGATATTGCCTGTGATGCGGAAAGGACGAGGCTTGGAAGTTTGGGTGATTGTGGCCAAGGTCACATGCTCATCCTCTTTTGTTCTTGCCTTCTTGACAATTTTTTCTTCGACTTCTTCATTAAAGATGACCTCAATCTTTTGGGCTCGACCTTTCTTGATACATTTATGTCCAAGTTCCCATTTTTCCTTGCATTGATAACATAGATTTTCTTTCTTGCGGCAAATATGACCACGTCCCCAAGGTTCTTGACATTGGAAACATAGGTTCTTGTCCATGCACTCCTTTCTGGAAGGCTTATTATCTTCATTCTTTTTGGGATAGGTCTTGGTATGCTCATGTGTGTTTTTAACAATAGATGTGGATGATTCCAAGTCCAAGGCCTTTGCTATGGCCTCATCTAGGGTGGTGGGACTAAGAGCTTTTATCATTCCCTTTAGGGGATCCTTTAACCCTTCTATGGAGAGGTAGGTTAACCTATTTTCATCCATCCCGGTGACCTTGATTGAAATTGTTTGAAATTCGGTTATATAATCTTCCACCGATCCTAGTTGTCTTGATTGAGTTAACTTCTTAAACTTTTCTTGAGGATGCTCTTTATCAAATTTTTTGATTAGTTTCCGTGAGAATTCTTCATAGGTGGTTATCTTATTATGTCCTTGGGCGTGTTCTCCATGGTGCCACCACTCATAGGCCATTCCTTCTAAGTGAAGGGTAGCGAATTTTATGGCCTCTTCCTCTATCATTGGGCTTAATGAAAAATAAGTATTTAGTTTCTTAAGCCATGCATGGGCTGTAATCTTCCTTGACCCATCGAAATTTGGAAGGGAAATTTTGTCTATTTTATTCTTTAAGTTTTTATTTGGAGGTCTTTTTTCCCTTCTAGGAACCTCGTGCCTTTTGGCTTCGCAAAAATCTCTAAAGGTGACTAGTTCTCTAATCTCGAGGTCCAAATTTGGGTAAGCTCTCGCAATCTCCTCTGCGCTTGGTGCGGACTGTTCATTCCCTTCATCTCTAAGCGGCTCTTCCCTAGGTAAGAAGGTAGGTTTAGGGATTCTTAGATTTGATGATCTTTTGTTATTTTCGGATATGTTAGACCCCGTGTCTCCCCCATTTACGGTATGGGTTTTTAGAATATCAATGGCATTGCCCATGTTATGAAAGGCCTCTATGAGTCTTTCATTTTGGTTAGAGAGAGCTTGATTGGTTTGTTCCATAAAGGTTTTCATTTGATTTACCAATTCCTCACTCATGTTGGTGTTATTTCCCCTTCTTTGATAACTTTGCATTGTCAACCTTTCATAGGATGGCAGGATGATAGCTCTGATACCACTTGTAATGACCCCTTTTTAGAGGAAACACTTAAACCTGAATCTGCATTCAAAGTGATTCTCAAGGAGACATTAGTAACATTAGAAATCAATAAACTTCAGTGATAAGATCAAGATAATATAAGTATTTCATTCTTGTCAAAGGATTATTCATTTTCTTCTTATCATTCATGACTATTCTATAATACAATCCATAAGTACATTAGGATGAATATTAAACATAACTCAGATCCATACTCTCCCCTCTTATTATTCATCAAGGAATTAAGATCTTACATAGCTAGGGTGTGTAGAGACCATCTCCGACCCAGCATCGGGAACCTATATCCCAGCCCTTGGGGTCTATTCATGCACCTCCGACCCAGCATCGGGAACTATGTCCCTAGCCCTTGGGGTCGATACGAGATTTATGATTTGATTTACACTCGCATTTCCCTACAATGCCTAAAATTCCTCATTGGATGAAATTTAGGTTACGGAGATAATGATCTTTATTTTAATATTCCCTTGTATTTATTATTACTATGATGCATATATTAAAGTCATTTATCTTGCAATAGAAATACCGATTTTGGTATCCTCTTAATACATTTGTTCATCATTGTTGATATCAAAACAAAATCTATCTATCTATCTATCTATATATATATTAGTTCAATATAGATTGATATCACTAATATGAACATAGGTCTTACTTCTAGATTTATATATATATATACATATATACTAAATAAATATATACAAACACAATTACTAGCTATTCTTTACCTGCTGGTCTGAAAGGAGTTCTTGTTCTCCTATCTTTCCTTATTCCCTAATTTTCTGCCTTCCCGTACTGCAGACCCTTTTAACTCTCCTTATCTCATTCTTGTTTTCTTTTTATCCTCATATACTTCCGTACTGGTCTGCCTTTGTTCCTAATCCTTTTATGCCCTAAACTGGAGGGAATGGTCCCTTTTTAAAGTCTACGAGGGGTCTTAAGAGAGCAAAAGTCACAGTAATTGGGAAAGAGGCGTCCACTGCCTTTGCTGTTTGTTATTGTCTTCTTATATGGGATCGGGATTTGTTTAGGAAACCCGATCACCATTTAAACTTGTTTTCTTTTAATATATTAAATCATATTATTATTATATTAATATATATATATATATATATATATATATATATAACTATTTTTCTATATGTTAATTTATATTATTATTATATTTGTATATATATATTTACTAAATAATAAATATATATACTCATAATTATCTTTATACAAATTTGTATATTTTAATAAATAAGAATATATATACTTGTATATATTTGTTTATCATAATTTCACATAATATGTATTTTATATTATCATGACATATATATATACACATAATTACAATATGAAGACTTATATGCACTATATGAATATATGCAAATTGTAGAAATACACATTGTGATATACTTGAAGTATAATATAATTATAGGGGATATGACAAGGTGACTGAACAACCTATACTTGTGTTACCTGATTTTAACAAAGTCTTTCAAGTGGAATGTGATGCTAGTGGCTTAGCAATAGGGGTTGTTCTAAGTCAAGAAGGTAAACCAGTTGCTTACTTCAGTGAAAAACTAAATGATGCTAAGAAGAAATATTTAGCTTATTACCTTGAATTTTATGTAATGTCCCCTCCTAGTAAGCTGAAATTTTTCACTATCTAACACAATTTTCAACTTAGTAAAAGAGAACATTAGAATCTACTTAACCTTTATTTCAACATGGAATCATTAAGACTATATCATGTTAGATCATATTCACATTATATTTTATATAATCCATTTCATCATCATTTATTATAACATTTCCAATTCATAAATACATTCACATATATGTTATTCCTTTTTATCATTGGTTCATGATATGACTTGTGAGGGACTTATGGTAGACTCTTGCGTTAACCAGCTCTAGATCACCAAGTATGATTTCATTAAAGAAATAGTTCCATCTCTTACGGAGGCCCAAAGGTTTCACTCACACACGGAGTCTCTCACCATTTGGCTCGTGGGATTTCACTCACACACGGAGTACCTCATTCAGATGAGAGTCACCATCCGTAGAGCAAAATTAACTCTTACAAGTTCTTCTAGGCCCAAGGATTTCACCCACACGCAGGGTTCCTCACCACTTGGCTCGAGGGACCTACGTCCAGTCGAGAGATACCTAGGCTAAAATAAACTATTTCAACTACATCATACCTTAGAGGTGATAGAGGGGTTAAAGGGAGAGTCCTAGTCAGCTCCAAGCATATCACCAACTTATCTTTTCATGGATTTCATAAATATCATAATTGTTCTTATTATCATTTAACACAAGATGCCTTATATTAGACATCATGGCCTTATATCAAAATTGACCATATATCATTATCATTTATTCATTATGCACATACTAATTTATAGTTAACATCATAATTCTATCTATTAATTTGACAGTCCATTTATACATATACCATATTTTCCTTACTTTCCCATTATATAATTTCACTCTACCATATATAAACTACCAATATATATATCTAATATTTATAACTTAGTTTATTCATGATAGATGACGTACCTGTTCAGACTGCTCCAATTAGATCTGCACAACCTTGCTTTTGCTGTTTCCTATTTCTTTCTGATGTCTCTTAAACTCCTGCAGATCGATGCTATGCTTCTCCTTTATTTCTTCTTCCACCACTGCCTTCTATCTGATAATTGTTGTTCGATCTATGCTTTAGAATGACGAATGTCTAATCGATGATCTGTTTATTTCTGATTTTTCCTTCCTTGATCGATCATGCCACGTCTTCAAACCAAAATCAAAACAAAGACTCAAAGGTGGCGCTGTATGTGTATAGGCAATCCACGCATAATGATATCAAATGAAATATAATCTCCAAGGCCCGTGATTTCCTTGTTATTCAGATTAAAAAATGAATTCAATACAAGTTTAATGAAATGGTCACCCTTAGTGGAATTTGGGGCCCACCGAAATTCCTGAATTATCTTAGGAAATGAAGATTTATTAACAATATTGCTGACTGAGCTTTTCTGTCAGACTTTGTCTCTTGTTTGCAACCACTGATATAAACTTTAAAAAAAACACAAAATTGTTTTCATAAACCCACGAATCTCTTTTAAGGTTTTGAGTGCTTGCTGCTCCACCCGTCCCACCTTATTCCTTTAGCGCATACAATATCACTATTTATATCCTCTTTTCAAAGAGTCGTGCCTTTCTAATGGTAATTGTTCCTTATTACCACCGTATTATCCTTTTACAAATTATATTAAGTCTTTTGGTTTTTGCTTTATTAGATGGTATTATAATGATATCTAATTTATTAGTATTTATCAATATAACTCTCTACTAATATTTATATAATATCTATTTTGTTTATTTCATAATATATATTTATGTTTATCTATGTAAAATATATATTATGTATTACATTATATTATTAAATTATATTATGATTATTATAATAATATTTAAATTCATAATATTTATATTTGTATTATATTCTATATATATTATTATCATATATATTTGATAATTATAATTTATCGTCATATAATAATAATATTTGGTATTAATGATAATCATAACTCATTACGAAAATAATATATTATTTAATAATATATGACGTATGTAATTATTTCTATCACCTGGAATGATGTTTAACGAGACCCTCTTTGTCACCCTCTTTGTCACGATGTTTAGATCTTTAATTTAAATAATCATTTAATATCGGAACATGACATTTTATGCATTGGTACAATCCTTGAAGAAGTGGAGGCATTACTTGCTTCCCAAGGAGTTTGATGTTTACACAAATAACCATGCACTCCAGTTTATTAACAGCCAACACAAGCTGAATCAAAGGCATGCAAAATGGGTGGAATACCTTCAGAGTTTTAATTTTGTGTTGAAACATAAGAGTGGGCAAGCAAACAAGGTTGTTGATGCATTGAGTAGAAGAAGTTTGTTGTTACAGGAGATTCAAGCAAATAGTGTTGGATTTGAGAGCTTGAAAGAGCTATATGTAGATGATCTTGATTTCAAAGATGCATATGAAGCTTGCAGCAGTCCTATCAGCAGAGATAAAGGACCTTGGACTGATTTTATGTTGCAAGAGGGTTTGTTGTTCAAAGGTAATCAATTGTGCATTCCCAGGGTGTCAATGAGAGAGAATCTCTTGAAGTAGAAGCATTGTGGCATCTTGGCAGGACATTTTGGACAAGATAAGACTTACCTACAGCTGAGCACACACTATTATTGGCCACGAATGCAAGCTGATGTGAAGAGGTATGTGGAGAGATGTAGAGTATGTCAGCTCATGCAAAAGACAGCAGTCAAAACACTGGTTTGTATCAACCATTACCTGTTCCACATAGACCATGGGATTCTGTAAGTATGGATTTTGTTGTAGGATTGCCTAGAACTCTGTAATGATCCACCCCATTTTTTTCAAAATTTCACAGTATCAATAGCAGTGTTAGCACAATGTATGTAATCAAATATGCACCTCCACACTTTCTGATCACCAAGTTCCCAAGATGGGCGAGGTGAGAGCATACAGTGCTTTGGCTTATCAATCAAATGCCTTGCAAATAAACCAATTACAAACTTCTGCTTATTCAGCAGGCATCCACTTATCCAGTGGGCATCCACTTATTCAGTGGGAAAACACTTGTTCAATGGGACTGCGTATGAGTCACTGGCAAAATTTCTAAGCTTGGCTCAGACCAAAATGGTCAATATGCTAGCTTGTTCATGCCAAACGAGCTAAGAGAACATGCTATAATGTTTGGCAGTGAACCATCCAAACTTACAAAATGACATACATGAACATCCACCGGCAGTACTACCATCTGAGGTTACAAACAATATGTTGAAACATAATGAAATATTAACATGGAATATATATAAGTTGCAAACTAAATAAGAAAATCTTTGTTTTTGCACAATACCACAACTGCAGTTAGTTTGAGCATAGAAACCCTAGGAAACCATGAAGGAAACATGCAAATATGATTATAGAATAACCATAAATATACCACATAAGAACATGTGTTGAAGAGAGTTCCATTTGCTGTCTTTTTAGTGCTGTTGTAGCTGATCACAGGTCTGCAACGTCACATACAGCCATGCACAACAACTTATACCAGCTCCAAAACCCACTTATCTAAAAACTCTTTAAACATTTGTTATCTCCATGAACTAGTACGGCCATAAAAGGGTACAGCCAGCAAATAGGTATCAGTAGCAATCTTCAAACAAAACTCCCAGAATGACTGAAATAAACACACCAAAAATCCATTGCAAGAATATTAAACACTTTAGAATATAACAAACCAAATGAGCGTAATGGCAAACTCTACATGAGATTGCTCCACAACTCTGCCTTCAGCACAATGGTGATTCCTGTATGAAACCACACCCAATCTACAAGAGGGTTTTCGTCCTCAAGAGATAATGGAAGGACTCACAGGTTCAATCCAACAGCATAACAATAACAAATCAATAGCATAACCCTCCAAATGAACTCTCATCCTCTTTTTATAACCTTTTGAGGGAAATAGAATATTATTTTCTTTTTACCTCTTCATATTTCTCGTCAAAATAATAATATTTCTCCTCTCCAAAAGACCTTTTTTGAAATAATATTAATATGTCATGTGTAAGGCCCTTTCTTTAAGTGTCTATCTTTTAAAACACTTAATTACCTTTCCAAAGAGCTATTATACTTAAGTTATCTTTTAATAATCCCAACTTTAGATAACTTAAGCAAATATATTAATTAAATGGCTTAATAATTCACCCAATTTACGGAAAATCTCAAACTTAAGTGAATTGCAAAATAAATCATACCATCGCCCTCCATGATGTTTGGGATGAAGAATGGCGCCCTCTGGGTGACTTTCTAAAAATAGACGGCTTCTCCAAGAAGTTTGGAGAGCAATTCGAGAAGCCGAAAAAACATTTGAAAGCATCACTGTAATCCTAAACACCGAGTTCAATGCCATAGAAAATAATCCACTTCAAGAAGGGAATGCCACTTTATAATTAATATTACACTAAGTTGCTTATAATTATTCCCAACCTTAAGCAACCTTAGTGAAATATTAATTAAATTGCCAAATAATAGTCCCAAGCTACAGAAAACATAGAAATGCATTGATCAAACAACTCTGACCATACCAACATGTAAAACAATACTTGGGACAAATAAAATAGAGGCTATCAGGGGACTGTCTAAAAATAGCAAGTGCAGTACATAGTCTAAAAACACTTTTGAAAGCGTTACCACAAAACCCCTGACAACTCTAAGCTCGATGCACACCTGAGATATCCAACAGCTGATTGCCAAATCACCAAAAACAGAGTCAAGCTAACACTTACTATAAATAGCAGTGTTTTTCGAGGACCAAAGAGAACAAACCCAGAAAGATTGTCACCATGCAAGCACTTACTATAAATAGTAAGTACGGACAAGTTGTTTGAAATCCCTCTAAAAAGTGTCATACAACTCCACTTGATCACCTCAGCACACTAGTGACATCAGAATACGCCTCTGATCAAGGAGTCACAAACCCAAAAAGTTAGCTCCAACTGCATTGCAAGAGAACCTGAAAATGGGGACATTACAAACTCAAAGAGGCAATGATTCCATTTTTGTAGTTGCGGATAGGTTCTCAAAAATGGTTCATCTCATTCCTTGCAAAAAGACTAGTGATGCAACAAATATACCTAAACTGTTTTTCAACGAAGTGGTGAGATTAAATGGTATACCCAAGAGTATAGGATTAGATAGAGACACTAAGTTTGTGGGTCACTTTTGGAGAACACTTTGGAAGAAGTTGGGCACACATCTCAGTTTCAGTTCAGCTTACCATCCCCAAACAGATGGTCAAACAGAAGTAGTCAACAGAAGTTTGGGTAACATGTTGAGGTGTCTTGTTGGAAACACACCTGGTAACTAGGATATGGCTTTAGCACAAGCTGAGTTTGTGTATAATGATTCTCCAAATAGGAGTACAGGTTTGAGCCCATTCTATATTGTCTATGGCATGCATCCTAGGGGTGTATTTGAACTCAGAGATCTTGGTAATTTAGAGAGGAGGAGTGCAGATGGAGAGGACTTTGCCAAAGTTATCCATGACCTTCATGAAGAGGTCAAACTGCGGATTGAGGGAAGTAGCCAGCAATACAAACAATATGTTGATAAGAAGAGAAGGGAAGTACATTTTCAGGTTGGTGATCTTGTTTTGGCTCATCTCAGGAAGGAGAGATTTCCAAAAGGGGAATACAACAAGTTGAAAATGAAGATCGGTCCCTGCAATGTTCTTAGAAAGTTTTTAGCTAATGCCTATGAGATAGATCTTCCTCCAGCCATGGGTATCTCACCCATCTTCAATGTGGCTGATCTATATCCCTACAAAGGTGTTGAAACTAACAGAACAACTGAGACAAAGCTGCTTCTGAGTTGGGAACAACAAGTGACCAAGCCGGCTAAAATTGATATCGAATGTATCTTGGAGAAGTAGTTGTTGAAGAAGACCCGAGGAAAGGAATATTTCAAGTACTTGGTTAAATGGTAGGATCATCCTTTGGAGGATGCCACTTGGTTATCAGCTGCTGACATCTCCAACTATGGTCATAACATTGATGACCTCATGAGTAGGAGCTCATGATTTTGTTTTGTCTCCATGGGAGCCTGTTGCAGGAGCATCTGTTTCTCCGAAGTTTTGGGTTTCTTTGTCTTGTTTTTGTTTGCTTTCAGGTCTTCGTACCCCTCTTTTGTTTTGGTGATTTTGTTTTGCTCCATCGTTGAGTCCCGGGTGTCTTTGAGACCGTGATATTGTTTTCCCACCAAAAAGCTCTTGTTGAAAATCTGAAATGGTGGAATGGATATTCCTTGGCTAACCCACCTTATGTAATGTTTACAAGGTGTATGTGATGTTTTGAAGGTCCAAACAAGTTTTGGTTAACATGAGGCCCTTAGGCAATCCAAAAAAAAAGATGACGGCTCTAACACACATGAATCGAGCCACACTCAAGAAAAGGAAACAATATTCAGTTATAGATTGGGTGCATTCATCTGGGGAGTCAATTCCACAGCCTTTCTGGGAAGTTTTTTGGGGGACAATTTTGATTTTGAGGAAGAAAACATGTGAAGACAGTTTTCCACGGGCTTTTTGCTGGGTGTGACAGTTGAGGAAGTGGGTTCTTCATCGAGAAAGGCAGAGAAAACAAGTGTATGGAGACGAAAAGACAAATAGAAGACAGACAGCACAATACAGAGCAGCCAAGAACGAATCAGAGGAGAATATAATGCAGAAAAAATGTATTTCTGACAGTAAAAAAAAAGGTAGAAACAGAACGTATAGGGCGCAGTGTAGATAAATAGATTCTGGTAGTTAAGAAAACAAAGAGAAGAATGTGCTGTGGCAGGCAGACAGACACCACAGGGTCAAGGAGGTTCGGGCAGGTCGACAGGAGGTGTGAGGAAATACATGCAGAGCATTCGGTCCTTTTATACAACTGTGACCTTGATACTTCATGTATAAACCAGAAACTTCCTTCTTGTTCTGAATGCAAACCCTCCACGAGGGTAGATGGGACTGAGATAGACACTGCCTCTGTTATGAGGCGTAGAACTGCAATCTTCTATTGTTTTTGTGTTTTTTTTGGAGAATAAATGTGTAGTTTCAGGCAAAACAATGTTTGGTTTCAGTAATAAATGACAGCTGGTTTACATTTGACTGTGTTGTTGTTTGTTGGAATCCATTCGGGTTTCCACTTTAAAGATACTTTACAAACCCCTCAAGGCCGACAGTATTGAAAGATTGTTTTGATCTGAGTTAAAACAAAAACTCTCCATTTTGTTTCTATTCCCACCAAATTAGTAATGAAGTTGAAGAGTGTTCTGTTCTTTGTATGACTGTCCTGTTCTTTTAGAACCTGTTACAAAATGAATTCAAAATTTAAAAAAAAAAAAAAATATCCAAGATAAGTTTTGGTACCCTTTAAGATTTATAAAAATTTACCTTCTTCCCTATTGGAAAAATATATTCAAAACTTTATTCTTAAAATAAAAATTTAAAAATATAGGTTGAAAAGTTAACCCTAAAAAATAGACTTTTACAAAAATATTTTACATTATACAATTAAAATTTTGATTACCTAATTTAGACTCCTTGAATACAATTCATAGCTATCACACAGAAATAAAAAGACTTTAGGGTTTTAAAATGCCTATATGGAATGTTTAAAAATAAATAAAAAATCTATCATATAAGATCTCTATATAATTTTATACAACACTTCTATATATCATATCGGCCTTCAGTTCTTAAATTATAAAATTCTATACAACTTTCCTAAAATTAAAACATATTTTATTTTAACTTAGTGAACTTTTAATCTTTGAATTAAAACAAATTTTCACTTATAAAGTGAAATTTTTATATTAAGATAAATTTTAACTTATAGAATAAAATTTTAATTATTTAAGTTATAGAATAAAGGTAATTTTTTATTATCCTACTGCCATTTAAACAAATCAGCCTTTTATTATACTATTAAGACATGCCAAATAAATGTTTAATATAATTTAAAAAAAAAGTAAAATGATTATTTTTTTTATTAATGGGTACACTTTTGACCAGAGCTATGAACCAAATAGAGATGGGTTTTTGAAAGGGGGTTTTTGAAAGATCCCGAACCCTTTTACAAAGATCACGAAAGATGCATCAAAGAAGCCCATACAATGACAAGGAACAAGCAACAAAAAGCACAAAGGCTAAAATACAACAGCACCCCCACAAGCAGGGTGACAACAACAAACTAAGGGCAGACTGTCACAAAACAACAATAAGTCCCCCTACTCGAGGCAGCTTGAAGCCGAAGCCCTTCAAGGAACTTTGTTTCTTACTAACAGCCCTATCCTTTGACTCGATTGAACCAATTCCCTTTCTGGCAGTATTCCTATCTTTAAGAGCCAAGCTTGAATCCAAATTGGATAAGGGACCACTAGACTGCTTCTCAGCTATGCCCACCTTCTTGCTTTCCTTATCAGATGACACTAGCGAGGGCGAAAGCCAAGGCCCAAGAGTAGGGCTGAGGACATTTAAATCCCGGTCCTCTCTCACAACTTCCTTCTCCTTACAAATCTCCCCCAACGTATGAGACTCACGCTCAAGGTCAAGATTAAGAGCATCTAGATTAGACTTGTCCACATGAGGACAAACCACCTCGCCATTACCCTCTAGAGGAACCTCTTCCATACCCTAAAGTAGAGAAGGTTCCTTTTGATCCTTTTTCTTCTTGTGATTTTGCCTCCTCATGACCCCACACCCTATAGTACCATGGCCCAACCTATGGCAATTGTGACACACCACCGGGGACTCCTCATAAATGATCTACTGCACCCAATCACCCAATTTTGAGGATAATGTGATCGAAGAGAGGAGGACCTTATCAACATCAACATTAACATAAAATACGGCCAACAATAAGCCTCTTTTGGATTTGGTCATCTCATCAACCGCAATTAGTTGACTGAGGGAGCAAGCAATACCAAACCACACTTCCTCCTCCCAATATTCCAAAGGTACTCCAAAGAGTCTAACCCAAACTAGGACTCTATTAATGCATTCCTTCTCCAAATCAAAGCCTAGTTTCCATCTCTTAAGGAAAAGACAGGACTTGCCAAGGAACCACAGGCCCCCTTAAAGAGTCTAAACACAATCTGTTGTGACCTCTTTACAACATCACCCCCATTGCAAATGGGGTCCCCCTCATTTTGGCCTGGCTCGAGCATTGCTCTGATTACGGGGTTTCTTGCTCAGCTTCCAATTGACTAGGAATGAGGTTCTAAGCAATTAGCTCACTGATACTTGAAGAAGTGAAAAATGCAGGATTCCTCCTGCGTATGTGTGAAACCCTAGCAAACCTTACCTTAGGCAGACTTGACCAGTCCATGGCAGGGATCCATCTTGTCAAAGGATATGAACCCTCTCACCCTCCTACTCACGGCATGAAGCCCCGTTCCAAACAAACTATCCTATTCTGATGGGCTCAATCCAGAGGGTATCTGCTTTGGATCCCGCCCCAGGGTTCATCCCAAAAGCTCCTAAGGCCATGATTCGGAGGAATTTCAGTAAGAAAGGTTTCGAGACTTAGTAAAATTTCAAGCAATGAATCCAAGAGTCATTCCAAGACCCACGCTCTGGAAGGAATTCTTGACACACTAAATTCCAGTTCAGACTGAACTATGCGCTCTGGAAGGAAATTCCCTGAGGGACTGAAAAGTGCGCTCTGGATAATCCTTCCCTGACCCTCTGGAATCTGCACCAGAATTCATCATTCCAGGACACCATGAAAAATGCAACCTTCTGTCTGGAAGGAATTCCTAACTAGTAAAATTCCTTAACACCCCTGAAAGTGCGCTCTGGATAGTGGATTCCTAAACCAGGTGGAATTTGCGCTTAGTATAGGAAAATCATTGATCCTCAAGAAAGTGCGACTTGGATATTCCTTCCCTGACCCTCAAGAATTTGCGCTCTAGATATTCCTTCCCTGACAGAGTGAAATTTGCACCCAAGTACTAAATTCTAGTTCAAACTGGAAAATGCACCACTAGTCAAGATTCCAATTGGGGATGAAATTTGCACCAGAAGTCAAGAATTCCCTGACAGGCAGGAATTTGCGCTCTGGATGATAAATTCCTTAACCACATGGAATATGCGCTAGGGATAGAAATCCACAATTGGGGAAAGTCTCGCTCGAGTCTTCCAAGGAAAGTAAAAGCTTGGCTCCACAATTCATCTGAAGCTCCAGGTTAGGGTTCTTGGATTCCATCCTTGCAGGTTCCTTGGCAAAACCTTGTCAAGATCTCTTCCTTCCGTTGAAATTCCCTAAGTCCTTGACTCTGAAACATGAAAGTACAAAGCAAATAGGCAATCCTTTGTCAAATTCCAAGAGTCCTTGTCAAAGTAATGAAAATTCCATCATTAAGAAAATTCCCTAAGGCACTGAAATATGTGCCAAGGAGGAGAATTCCCTGAGGAGCTGGAATTTGCGTCCAAACCCAGGGAAGGAATTCCAGAGGGGAAGATTCCCTAACTGTCTGGAATTTGCGCCCTGGAGTCAGGATTCCAGGACAAGGTAGAATGTGCGCTCAAGAATCATTTATCCAAATCGCAAAATCCAACACCCTCTAGAAAATGCGCCCACCGCCTGAGGAAGAAAAGCCAAAATAGCAAGGTCGGCCGTGTTTTGGCGGTCAAGAGAAAAAGACAAAACCTAGGCACTAGGTCGGCCATTCCCAGTCGGCTAAGTGTCCCAAGTAGCTAGAGCGCCTATATAAAGGAGGCCGCCCAACTCATTTCAAACCATTCAAGACACAAATCCATAGCAAAAAGCAGGTTTCAGCTACAGAAAAAGCAGAAGTAAACACTAGAAAATCAGAATTTAGCATTCAAGGACCAGATTTTATCATTGAAGGAAAGCGAATTTCATCAAGGAGCAAGCGAATTTCTGCATTTCCAAGGCAAAATCCCTCATAGGAGCAGCAATTTCTGTAGGATTAAAGCAGATTTCTGCATTCCAAGGGCAGAAATCATCATTCCAAGACAAAGTTCTTCACAAAGACTTGAAACTTCTGAAGTTGAAGGGCAGATTCCTTGGTAGAAATCCATTGAAAAACCAGAAATTCCTGCACAAAACTCAGAAATACATCAGAAAATCAGAAAATTCATCATAAGATTAGAATTCTACTTGAAAAATCAGAAGTTTATTATCCAAGGATAGGTTTGTGCAAGTAAAGCATAGGTCTCTTTTCACTTAGAATATTCTTATTCCTTCCTTCCAATGCATTTGGCTTCATGAAATTTTAGTCCCACATGCATAAATTCATTGTACTTGCTTCTCATGTTGGGAATAAAGCCTCTTTTCCTGCCTTTTGCTCTTACTCCTTAAACCTTCCACCTTGTCTTTTTTCCTTGATTCCACAAGTACATGGCAAGTACCAAGGCCAGTTCTTCAAGACAAGCTCAAGTGTGGAACGTCCTCAAGGGAACACTTCCAGAGTCCAGGATCGTCTTGAAATGGGGGAACGTTGGAGACACCAACATCAACCCGTCAAGCATGGAGGAAATCAAGAAGCGGATGTATGGAGTGGATGGATGCCCTCCATCCAAGCTTGCGGCGAAGCTAGTCCGAAGTGGAATTGTGCCCGCTGCATGCTTCCCGCCTGCCATTCCTTGTTCCGAGTTCATCGTGGAGTGTTTCATGAACTACGATCCTGAACATCGGATGATTGTCAGCCCCGACGACACAGTGATAGCCTACTTCTCCAAGGAGAAGATTGCCGAGGCATTCAACATTCCTATCTATAGCCCCACCGAGTACATGAGCAAGGAGGAAGCATCCGACATGTTCAAGGCCAATTCCACAACTTGTTTAGGAATCATCAATAATTCATGGATGCAAAAGAAGAGACCTCATCATTCCAAGCTGCTAAGGGACTCCTCAAATCCAACTTCAAGCAGGAGTATGGAGACCTCGTCATCATGCTAAACAGGATCATGGGAAGTCCTCAGTCTTCAACCTTCGAGTCATGGATGTTCTATTACATTGAGGAGGTCACTGCCGGAGTGAAGATGATAGACTCGGCTCAAATCCTCAGCGATAACATTGATGAATAGTTCTGGAATCTGGAGGATTCGAAGGCATTCTACATGAGTTCCTACATAATTTACATGCTAGCGAGGAACGGTAGATACAGGGGACTGTCATGGAAAGGACACGTCAGGAATTCCGAAGGACAAGTTAGAGTCTATGATTGTTATCCATAGCTTCACCTCTAGAACATAGCTCATTTCAGAAGGTATAATGACGCATTGGCCATGCACATCACAAGAACCCTTCAAGGAGGTACTCACAAGAGGTTGTCACCCGAGGCTATGCAATTGGTCAAAACATATGGCTCCTGGTTCATCCAATTTCCGAAGTTCACATACATCCGAGTGCAGGGACTCTTTGCCTTCCCGTATAGACTGCCGAGGTATCCTTCGGATAAGATGGTCCTGCTAGAATTGACAAGGCAACTCTCAATGTATGATAAAGTTCAGAAGAAGAAGAAGAAGGCCAGGATAGTTTTCCCAATCCAGATGGAGGATGCAGTTGAGGTGTGTCCATCCTTACAAGCTGCAGAGAGATCCAACAAGGAACTACAGTTTTACAACCTAGTGACCCATACCTCGCGAGCAAACTTTGATCCGTTCAATACCACCTAGGTGGCATGTGGAAGGAAGCATAGACACAAGGTGCACCTAGAGGATCACTGGGCGAATGCTAAAGATGACTTCGAGATTCTGAGGAGGATGTGCTCCCGGCTATCCATGGACATGATCAGGGCAACCAAAGTTTTTTCAGTTCCGGATCAAGTCAAGGAGAATGGAAAGCAAGTTCAGCCTTCCTTCAAGCAGGAAAAGGATAAATCTCTTCCACCCCTTATTTGGTCTGAACCTAAGGTCACCCACTTGGATGAACTAATGGCACCCGTACTGACAAGAACACAGAAGTGGATAAACCAACAGACGGAGAGGTTGCATAAGAAAGGCACCCGCCCGACTTATGACTTGATGGGAGATTTGGAGTCTCAGTCTTCCGAAGAGGACATGACTGAAGGAACACCCGGAAAGGAACAAGGCACGGGGAGACAAGAAGCGAGAAATAGACCAGCAGAGGATCCACCGACAAAGAGAGTAAAGGCCCAGAAGGAGTCTATCAGGAAGCCAGCCCAGGAGGAGCATAATGCAAGTAGAACTCATTCTGCCAACACTTCTTCCGTCCAAGAGATCGATCTTTTTTCCGATGACAATTTGCAAACAGCTAAGGATAAAGAGCTCGTGGAGGAGGAAATGATCCCAAATGAGCACAATGAGAAAGAAGACAATGAGTCCATGGATTCTGCCCAAGAGCGAACTCCCAGCTTGGTTGTAGGAAATCATCCTAACCACTCCTCACGGAATCCAGGGGAGGTCCGAATTGAGGACATGCTTCATCACCCTGATCTGGAATTCCTGAATGAGGAGTTCAATTCTGGTGAGGTGCCAATATCCATACCACAGGTGTATCAGGAACCGCAGGAACCGCTAAGAGAAGTCAATCCATCCACAAGACCCAAGTGGCTGCAAGATAGATTGAAGAAGTTGGTCAGGAGGAATGATCCTTCCGCTGAACTTGGAGACTTCCTGGCCAGGATAGGAAAATCCACGGACTTGAAGAAGCCAAAGAAGTATTCCAGGATCACTAGAGATGAATCAGGGTCTCGCCAGGTAGAGATTGCAGTTCCGAGAGTGGATAAGGCAAAAGAGGATATTAATCCTAAAGATTATGACGTAATGACGGTCGACTTTGGACCAACTATGAAGGGACAGGTAATGGAGGAGCTGGAGGATTCTGTTGCCGTTGTCAAAGAAAGATTGAGGAAGGAGGAAGAGAAGAACTAGCTGAAGAGGGAGAATGAGGAGTTGAAGCATTACATCCAGCATCTCATGGGCCCACTACAGTCTGCCCAAGGAATAGCAGCCCAACCTGCGAGCATAACCAGGGATTCACTAGCAGAGCTCGAGGTGTTGAGATTGGCTGGTCATGCAGCGAAGGAATGGATGGAGGTCTCAGATAGAGCTCATAAGTTTATAGAGGATCTCGTCCAGGTGTACGGAAGAGTTGTTGCACTCATGGATAAGACTCGGACAATTCTGGAGGTCTGTCAGCAATTCACTGTTGTCTGGGAGGAAACCATCCCAAGACTGAAGGCATTAATGAACACTCCAAAACAGGACTTGGTGAGGGACAAAGTAATACAGGCAAATTCAGCCTAGGATTTCCTCAATTGACACTTCGCCTTGGTCATGAAGAGAGACGACCTTGAGAAGATTGAGGGTGACACTACCCAAACCCACGCCATGTTGAGGGAAATCCAGGACAAATCCTTGTATCCATGGAGGCCTGGTTCGATGTAGAGGTAGCGCAGGATGGAGTCATTAGCTTGGAGGAGTTGAGAGGCAAGATGAGGAACATATACTTCAAGGTTGATTATCCTACCCAGGGGTCTCATCTCGAGGATGCATCTTCATTCCTGATCTTCATGAACAGTATCCAGGAGCTGAGAGCGGATTGGGATAATGTCCTCACTGCTTCCGCCACCACCTCGTCGGTCATGGAGTTCAGGTTGGAGAACATGCCTAGTATTCCTATGGAGGAATTGGAGGTTGTCCTGACCAAATTCGTGGAAGCAGAGACCAAGAAGCAGGAAGAAGTTCCAAAAGAGCAAGACTGTCCTGTCCAAGAGTCCCAGTCAGCATAGTCGCCCAGGATAGGTGGCAGTCATCTATTCATACATGCTGGCGACCCCACCTACCACCTTTAGGGTTTCTGCCCTGGGCACAGATTTCGAGGAAATTAGATTTCCTCCCCCCTCTATGTACTTTGCTTGCCTATATAAAGGATTGGGCACCTCATTTGAAGAGGCCCCCCTTTTTGGCTGCATTTCATTTTCTTAGGCTCTCTGAGCATCTAGTTACTTAGTATCATTTCTGTATCACTCCATTCTTGGAGCAAGAAACTTCAGAGGATTAGCAAGATTGTTGTAAAAACGTTTTCCAAATCAATAATATGAGCATTGTGGATTGGTGTTCAAAGCATTTCTTGGATTACGACATGGTATTCCTGATTTCTTTGAAGCAAATCTTATGCTCCAAGTTCTGAAGTTGTCTTATGTCTTCTTATCTTTTAGCTTTATTAGTTAGAATGATGGAGATTGTTATTGTTGATGCATGATTGAAATTGATTGTTCACACCATTTGTGATCTGTGGCTTGCAAATCACAGTGTATGGTTGGTCTGAACTTATTTCAAGTCTAACTTCGATTGTTTATGCACGTTCAGTTCCATGTCCCTTGTAGGAGCAGTCTGAAAATCCTTACTTCCCCTTAGAAGATAGCACCATCTCTGCCTAGTTGTTGCCGCATGACAAAGCAGAAGTATGGTTCAAGTTTCTATCCTCAACAGTAGTCATTTCCATCAATTAGATCCCTGAACCCTTGCCCATCTTTTCCATTTTCTTTTGGATCCGTTGTAGGAATAGTTCATAGAAGAGCTTATTGGCTAATCATTCCCCTATTTATAGAGGTAGAGCTAAGTGAATCCATACCTTTCCCCTGCAATAGATTGAAAAATCCAAGTCTTTCTCTTGTAAGAAGCAGAAAAATCTGAATCTAGCCTCCGGAGCCCATAGTGAAATCCAAGTCTTCCCTTCCCTGCGTAAACAAAGACTAAGTCTTGCATGTAAGTCCCCCTCATGATAACCAACAAATCACATCATTCCACAGAGCTTTTCCCACACCTGTCAAGACCTGACACAAAAGGAACCTTGGAGCAGTCTCATTCGATCACAAAGTTCAGCGTCTAAGAAGCTTTGTTCAAGAGAGGATAGAACACTCTGTGTCTTTATCCTAATGTTGTTGTGGTCATAAAACACGCATCAACACAATCTTCGTGGAGAGAAAAGGAAATAAAAAAGAAGCCCTTCAACAAAACCGAAATCTCCAACATACCTCAAAGCTTCCATTTTCTCTTAGCCCACTTTCTAAAAACATCCACATTAGGTCTAGCCTCTACAAACTTCCCAACCAAAGCATTTCCTAGCTTGGAGGATGATCTATCAACAATAGAATTGGGAACTTTAAGCAACCACCCTTGGCCTACTTCCACTAGGACCAAAGAAAATAATTGATCAGGACTTAGAGTAGATTTACCTTTGACAGCATCAATCAATCAACATCGGAAGCAACCCTCTGAGAAAGCGGCAACACAGAAAATAGATCAACCTCCCCTGCCCCCAAACCCAACATCAGAGATGAAGAAGGTGAGACGAATCCACCAAAGCGAGCAGGGCATCTAAGAAGAAACAATGGCCTTGTCCAGCCCTGGCATCACAGCCTCCTTGTGGGAGTCTGAAGGCCCAACACACAGCCCCCTAACCACATCTAGACTATAGAAACCCACCTCCCAATGCCAACACCACACACATTGCCCACACCATTAACCACTGAAGTGTGGGTACAACAAGATTTTCTTTCCCTGGATAGCTCACAAGGATCATGAAGGACCTCAACCTCCTCGATTTGATCCTCCTCGCTAACCACAAGAGCTTTAACAGAAGGCACACTCCCCATCAAAACTCATAGGACATGGAGCGAGAAGGAAACCTCTACATAACCCCTGACTCGAAATGTAGGAGCCATCCGATGTCTTCCTCACACCAAGAAACTTCAAAACGCTAGCACCAAACTTCACTATAGAAGAAGGGAAGCTCAGATCCTTACTTGCAAGACTTTGTCGGGGCACAGAGGCAGAGCTATCCAAGAAAAGAAAAATACTAGTAGAACAGATTGATCTCAAGCACATTGCAACATGAAGTTCTTCTCCCATTTGTCCATTATCTTTCCATGGCTGGCAATGTCGCATGGAGTGGTAGAGTACAACAAGAAATCAAAGTAAAAATATATTTGTGCATGTATCACCACATTCATATTGCTCCCCAGTTGGACTCCCATGGTACTCCAGCATATGAAGGATTAGAAATGTGCCATAATGGAACTTTGTGCCCTTATTGCATATCTCCTATGGGTTCAGAATCATGTCATTCACCAAGATTCCTAAGTAGTCAAACTACCTTATTAACCCCAACCTGATATCCCACATATGTGGCTGCAAGTGTAACTTCTAAGCTCGTCAACTTGCACAGAAACTTCACGCCAATAAGATTACAGCCAGTGCACACTCTAACATCTTCAATTGCAGGGACTTTCACACCTCTGGACTGTGCTCTTAGTTAACTGCAGCTAGACTATTACATATCTGCATACTAAGTTCTAGTTAACTGAGCACATGGTGCAACATGGGTAGGAGGCATCTATGGTGCCAACAATTTTCGGTACAGAAATTTTATTTCCTCTCAAAAGGCAATAGAATAAATCAATAATAGAAGTATATGATGTGCTCGTTCATATTATATAATGATTTGTCTTTGATTAATTACTAAAGATGCATTTTTTGGACTTGTTTCAGTATATCATCACAGTGGCGCTGAATCTTGTTTATACTCTTTGATGATTTATTCAAGCATATGTGGCTAGTCTATGGGCAAGATCCCATTGGTCTTAGCTTGCACAGAGCAATCACATGGGAATCTATTGGTTTAAGTGAGCACTACATATGGCATTTTTACAGCTGTATTGTTTCATCTCTACTGATTATGTTATGCCTGAAATGTGATAGGATGATGTTGATAATGGTATCAATTGTGCTAGATTTTAACATGATAATCTCTAATGATAGTGACATGTTCAGTATGACACAAAACAGGGGATGCTCTGTTTTTGCAGAGCTTGCTAGAAATACATGTAATATCGTGATGCAAACTTTTCAGTTATTTATTTTACAGTGAGAGAGTGCTTCTTCTTAATTATGCTAAATCACTAGCATTTGGTAGCAAGTAGTACTGTGGTATCTTAAACAGATGATTTACACATAACTATGTGGTATTCTGTCATTCATATGACCTGAGATTGCTGCGGGAAGACAGGTGATAAAGGGAGTAAGTTGCAATGTTTGGATGCAGCTTGTAATTCCTGGTCTGGTTCAACACCTTCTTGAAACACTTCTCTGATGAAGTCTTTTTGCTATTTGAATTAGACAATGAAAAGACTGTAGAATTCACACCTTCTCTGACAGAATTCATTGGTGTTGGTAACAAATGTACTATGTATAAATTTTCATGCAGCCATTATAACTTCATACCATGTCTCATTATCAATGTATTAGTTGTTGAAACTGTACATCTGTGTATACATTAATGAGCATAATGGAATAGTGTTTGGCAATAGTTGTTATGTTTTCTACAACACTACGATGAATTACTTTAAACTTATGAAACTGTACAGTCTTAATTGCTCTAAGGTTATAGGGTCGAATCTTCTATTGCTATATAGCAAACCAAGACTGTGGTTTTGAGTCAAAAAAACTCTGTGACTTGATGAGAGCTTCAATCCATGTTTACCACTTCTGAGCAACCTATCTTTAACATTTAGACTAAAATTTCAGCAAAACTAAACCTCTAACAATGTCTAGTGGAACTTATATGGTTTTGGTTTTGGATAGGTCAACTCTGAAAAGGATAGATGATTTGCAGTAATGAGTAGAGTATATCCCATCCACTCATAGACTTGACAATGCTCGGTCTAAATTTAGAACAAGTTTAATGAAGCTCCACTTGAAATGTAGTTAACTAATTGTGTATGTCTACCTATGAATTGATGTGAAACTCTTGTTTCTGTCTATTTTAAAGAAAGGGAATTTTTTGAATAAGGAAATATTGTGGGATAAGAAGAATGTAATTGAGAGGTAGTTGTGTTTTAAAAGGGTACTGGTTGTAATGTAGAGTTGGTCTAAAGTTTAAGCCACATCATCCTTCATGAAACAGTTTAAATTGGAGAAGAAACTTTCAAGAGAGTGTCCAATATTATTTTTCATAGAATCCTTGTGTGTAGAGTGCTATTTAGGGTTAGAGTTTTTTTAAAGACATGAAAATATTTAAGATTGAGAGACACGAGTATGAGCAATCAGGCTTCCCTTTGATACATCTATGATGTCTAATTGACACAAACAACATAAAGGGATTGTGACACTTTGACTTGTTAGAATATGTCAGATTGGAGGTCACTGATTAGCATTACAATAAGCACAAAAGAAGTACATATTATTTTTTGAGAAGCCTAGTAAGGACAATTTTAGGAGGAAAGCTTCTCAAGGACAATGTCCATAAACTTTCTTCTCCCTAGACCAAATAAAATCTGCATGTTTCCAAGGAAATTATTGTCATCAATAATGGCAATCTCGGGCAGATGTTTAATTCTGATGAGGGCAAAAATGGTGGGCAAAGCTCACAATAGTCCAAGAAAAGACCGCATGTTCTAAGTTGGAATAGGAGTGTTAGTAAGGCTCTCATAGGTGGGTTGGATTTGGTTCATTTTCATTCACAATTCCCTAATCAGTACATAGAGACCTCTAACCAGCTGCATGATGCCTAAGGGAGGCAAGAGAAGAATGAATTTAGCAACCAATAGATCCTTTATAAGTAGGATGACAGGAAACATATGATTGAGAAGTATTTCTTGAATCAATAAAAAAAAAAATTCTATTTGGAGATATAAAGTGTTTTTCTAGATATAAAGTCCATTATAGTATGAACATGTCAATCCAAAAGCCTATACACCTAGATGAAGCAGGTGGTAGTAATTAAGCACTTTGAGCAGTGCTCTTTGTTGACGACGAACTAGTTTCACGTTTGTGATCCTCAGATCTATTCCTTTTTTCAATAACTCATGCAAATTTTTCCTTTGTATCAGAATAACTTAGATTAGTTGAGATCATGCCAAAAAAGATGGTTGTATAATTCCTCATGTAAAATTCCAATATCATAGTGAAACTTCAAATGTGTACCTGGAAGGAAATATGTATTTTGACTCCTTTGTCCCCACGAAAAACTGCAAATACATCAAAATATACATAAATTGCATTTCATATTGGAGATGAATAAAGTGTAAATGAAAAGAATCAAGAGAAAAGAAACATATATCAATTTTCCATATATATCTCTATTCAAAAAAAAAAAGATTGCTTTAATTTTTATTTAGAAGAATCTTCTTACCTAATTCTTTTTTTACAATATAATTAAGTAATAAAGAATAATTCATTTTTTACAACGGAAAAATCTCACATACCATTCTTTGGACTTCAAAAGAGCTTCCATTATATATTATGAAACATTTTATGAATTCATGGAATTACAGCCTTGAAGAAGCTATGGCTAGTTCAGGTAGGATCCACTGTGAGTTCCTTTACAAATGTTTGAGATATTATTGAACGATGGAATAACTATCAAATTCAAATCAAAGCTTAAGATATAAAAGTTGTTTTTTGGTTTTTAGGTTACGACCAAGCCAAACACCAATTTGGCATATCAGACCCCATCTAATGGAATCCATCCACAAGAAGATTTCTTTCCAATTACCTTATATTATATATATCTTGTTTAAATTCCGTACTCCTAATGTTTGACCTCATGAAAAACTCATTGATAAACTTGACGAAGACAATTCACCTACATCTAGAGTATATATTGCCATCATATTCTATAAGGTTAAAAAGCATTATTTATTATTGACCTTTATCTTGAAGTCGAATTATTAGCTTGGGTGGCTTGTTCTTTATGTTTCTAACTTTCTAGACTATCTTTGTCCTTGTCTAACAAAATTGAATCAGTACAAAACAAGCTTCTCAGGAAAACTAATAGACTCTTTTCCAAGATGTTTGTTTTCTAATATTTATGGACTGTGAAAACCTTATGTCTCTAATATTGAATTAGTTATGTTTCATTATATAACATCAGCTGTCCACCTCAATGGTTGAAAATCTTTGGGATTTTGAAAACTAACATGAATAGGAAATTTTTGATTTAAAGTTACTTTGACATGGCGGCAACCTTTTTTTTGTGTTCCCTAGCAGAATGCCTTAAATCCTATAATGAAAAACAAGCAAGAGAGCTATCTTGAAAGTAATCAAATTCCAAAAACATCACAAACTGAAATGACAAATTTCCCCTGGAATAAATAGCAAACACTTCAAAAGAAACAATAAATCTATGGTAAAGCTTCAATGCATTTGTTGATAAATGGAAATGAAAAGCAGTGCCAAATCTCTTAGGTACTTACAGAATGCCTGCTGCTGCCGGTCCTATTGCTTTGAAAAGGGACATTCCACTCATCTGAAGCCCATTTGCTGCTGCTCTTTGATCTTGTGCCTGTACAAGTGAAGAACTATATCGGTTCAGATAAACAAAGAAATCAACAGCTGTCTGCATATATGGAACATTCAGATAGCGATCATACCGCAGCATTGTTTAGGAGGAGGAAAGTTCCCGTAATAGTCATCACCTGCAAAATGTCTAGGATTAATTTTGAAATATTTTTTCTTCTTATTGTTATCGATCATGCAAATGTCACCAAGAAAGAATTTCCAAACAAGTAATGTAATAGCTACAGCTTTGAAAAGACTATAAATGCCCTAAGAAATAGGGAAGCAAAACTCTGCACTTTAAGCCTAAGGTATACAATTCTCATCAATATAGTAAAATGAGTTACAAAATTTGAGTGCTCTTGTAATTAGTAATATATTGTATACATCATATGATCTTTTTCTAAAAGAAAATATTTTTAATATTTTTACTAATTATAGATAAATTTTGCAATTGTTCATATAGAAGACTGTAGATATTGTAGTGAATTGTGGGCAAGCAGAAAACAATGATATACTTACAGATAAGATATTTTTCAGTAATGATGCACAGTTAATGATAATCCATAATGCTTGATCTCTTAACAGGGCTATAAATGGGTATGCTGTCAGTAATGGTATAGCTATTATCTGCAATAGACAAAACAGTTTCCATAAGCAGCATATCACCCATAGTAAAACCAATCTTTGTTTTTAAGAAAGAGCTGTAAAAATCAGTGCATAGAATCAATCTAACTCAAAATAGAACATGCGGTATTGAACCATAAAATAATGAAATATTGATGGAATCTTTGACTTACTGCTGATGTACGAGTTACATGGATAGGTCCAAAGAGCTTAGCCAATGGTGAGAAAGTTGTAAGTTGGAATATTAACAGTCCAAAACCTTCACATCTCCACAAGAGGATTATTCTCAGAAATATTGAGATTTCTCATTCTGTAACAATATGGGAAGAAAATAATTGATGGCAAAATCATTCTTGAACAAACATTTGATCGGATAAAATTCAGTTTTTGAGGACCCAAAACTATTAGATCAGTTACGAACACCCGAGCAACGAGCTTTACTTACAAATTCCATTTCAAAAGTAACAATAGTTGAGTACATCAAGTTATTAACAAAACAGAAAAGGAATTTATAAAAGTGTTAACATACGTATTGTCAATTGGGTTTTGGTCCACTGGTGAGTTGACCAGGCATTTCTATATCACAATAAATATTGTCAATTGGGTTTTTGTCCATTGGTGAGTTGACCAGGCATTTCTATATCACACTAAATATTGTCAATTGGGTTTTGGTCCATTGGTGAGTTAAGCAGGCATTTCTACATCACACCAGTGTTCCACTCCAGCAGAAGGCTGGACTCTTGTCATGTGCAAAAGGGATGACACAGGTTCCAAGTCCAGGGTAGCTATGGCAGAACAGTTAGCCCTCAGAAAGTGGGATGGTTATTAAGGCCCCTAAGGGAATTCTATCAAGAAGCTTCCAAAAAAGGAGAGGAAGGTGAGAGACAGTCACTGTCCGAAGAGCCAAAAGTAGATTTGATCAAAGTGGATAGAAATTGGGCCCAGGTCTTCAATCTTATATCAAAAAGAGCTCAATATAAATTTGAAGCCTATCAAAAAGTTAAGCAACAATGAATATCATATGTCCTTTTGGCCTTCATTTACGATAATATGAGTTTGCTTTCTTCCCTTGGACATTGATAGAACCATTACGAGAGGAGTATACATCCATGCATCCAAAGTAAAACAAACATTGAAGGATTGGTGATTTGGCCCCATCGAAAACCGGGAAATATTACTCAACTGCCCTAAAAAATAGCATTTAAATTTTTTAAAAATGGTTAAACTGGATAAATAGCATACCAGAGATCGCAAGGACCGCACCAACCTGACTCGTAGTAAAACCCAAGCCTCCTTGTCTTACTGGGCTTACAGCCCAAAGAGAAAATATCTTCAAGATTGAAACTCGCTCCGTCATATACAATAAATACATAAAGATTATTTAAACATAATAATTCCAAAGACAGTTCTGCAAGTTTACCTCTGAATATGCAATGTCATGAAGAGAATAAATGCAGTTAATTATGATTGTCGACATCACTGACCAGTTGCTTATGATTGACTTCAAAGTTGTCATCTTTCCTTCCTTCTTTTCTTCCATGTATGCCTCTTCATTTTGTGGCTCTTCTTTCTCAATGTCAATACCAGCTGCATTGAGGCCACATTTTTCCTCTTCCCCATGAGGATGTTTATGTAATGTCTCCTATTAAAATAGATAGTTTAATTAGACAAATTTTAACTAATTATTATTGATATTTCCAATCAATAAATAAATATATTTCTGTTATTTATATTTTTTAATTGTTGAGAAAGTAAAATATTTTTTTTAAATAAAAATATATTATAATATCGTTTATCTTTAAAATTATTAAATTAAAAAAGTTATATTTTTATTAAAAGAAAATATTAATAATAACTTTGTTTTAAAATATTTATTAAGCCACTTTTTTATTTTTCTAAACTAATCTAAAATTTTATGTATGTCAATACCTTTCATTAATTATACATATTATAAATAGATTCTTAAATGAAAATATAAAGAGTCATTTCACATCTAACAAAATAGAAATAAAAACACAAAAGCATGAACTATCAATAGTAAGTATAAGTATAGCATGCTTACAATAATTTATTTATTTTTGGTTATTAGAGCAAAGAATTATATGTCCAAGGGCAGGGCCTTGGCTCGATTCGCTAAGTAATTCCGTTGCAGTAAAGATGGTTACGAGGTCCAGTCTCCCCCGTCCCTGTGGTACCGGAGGGCGTATCGTGCCAGCGTCACCGGTCACATGAAAAAAGTTTACCAGGACCAAAAAAAAAAAGAATTATATATCTAAAATTTGTCACTAATTTTCTTTTTTTGGTTATTAGAGCAAAGAACTATGTGTCCAAAATTTGTCACTATTTTTTTTTTGTTATTAGAGCAAAGAACTATATGTTCAAAATTTGTCACTTTCGAAGATTTCTTTTGACCTTGAACTTCATGCCAACCTTTTATGTCCTCCTCCCATCCCCCCGCCTCCATAAGGAAGTAGGCAAAAGGAATAGGGATTAATTGATAGAATCTAAAATGGACAGGAATGAAATCACCTACACCCCATTCTTCCATCGAGGACAAAATATATTTCCATATTGTATTTTGAATTCTATATGGAGTGGAGATTTTACTTTGCCTAGCTTCTTTTTCTCAAGATTACTCCTTTTGTAACTAACAAAATGATGGAATCTTATTCTTCCCCAATTTCTTTAATCCAGTTATCCCTTTACCTTTTTCAAAGTGTTGCAACTTGCCTACACCCACATTCTCCTTTGGGGAGTTAGTGTGAACTACATCCACATAGCATGCAAAAGTAGAGGGGGGCAGAGGTTCATTACTTGTAGGCTAGACCTAAACAATTGTGGCTTGACCACCTTGAGGAGAAGACAACATCATCATCCCAACATTAACATTCACCTAAGCCACCAACTTTTTAATTGATAAATGTGAATATGATGCACCTTTCAACCACATCACAAGTTTGGATTTTAGATTTTGTACTAGCTTCACAAGCTCAAGCTAGGCAACCAACCTGGAAGCATTTTATACAACGAAAGGGGATATTGTCATAATCTAAGGTTTATTTCTAAATCTTCTCTCCTACCTACAACCATATCTTAGTTGGCAGCCCTTTAGTGATATTTATCTCAACCCAGATTCTTGTAGAGGTGGATTGCACAAGGCCATCAATTTTAAAATCTAAATACATAAACCTTCCTAACATATTTCCTATGCCATGAAAACAAGAATCTACCCAATATTGCAAAGGCAATTTCAAAAGGTGCATCCAAATTGGCATTATAGAGAATAACTCTATCATGGGACTAAATTCAACAAGCTAGGGTTTTAACAATAGTATATGCTTATCCCAATGCCAAGGTCATTTAGTTAGAATGAAGGGTCTATCTTCTTCTAACCCAAATAACAATACAAAAAACCCTTACACACAAGGGAAAATCTCCATTATTTATTGAATATAGATACTCCATGATTTGAAAATCTAATCATGCATAAGTGTTAATTTGGGCCAAAAAGAGTGAAACTTATATATCAAGCCACGTTTACCAAGTTTCTCCTCCTCATAAAGGACCTCCTTCCCTAGAAATAAGATAGGAGGCCACTCAAAACAAGGGATGATTTGTACACCACTCAACACAACTGCTTGAACACTGTTATTATGCTTGCTACCCACATGATCACTGCTTTATCCTACATATCAACCTTGAAATAGCCTTGTTGTTAATATTAAGACCCTGACCCCTTATGAGCACTTTAGATACAGTCTCAAGCTCCTTGGAAGGCATATCAGGGGTTGCCAACCCTTTTGATCCCAACAAGGAGGGACCCAACACAAACCATGTAACCATGTGAATAGGTTTTTTTGTGCTTCAAGATATCAACAGGTTGTGCATTCTCTGCCCCCAATACCTAATTCCCTACTACAACATCTTCCTTGTCCACTTTAGGTTTTGACATTATTTGAGCAAAAAACTACATTCAAATAATTGGCACTTCTTACCACTTCTTGATAGTAATAAATATTATCTATTATATATGTCATAATACAAGTATAATATATTATAAGTATTATATGTATGTATGTAGGTAGGTAGGTAGGTAGGTAGGTAGGTATGTCACAAAATTACATAATAATTGATTGTCATTGTCAATATAAGTAATAAATTCAATACCATAACTAAAGTCCTAGAAAATTATATGAACAACTACAACATTAATTGCATTACTAAATTTCTTATCTAGACACTTAAGTAGATAAACTAATTAATTTTTTATTTAGTAAAAAAATTATTATTCCATTATAGCAAGGTAACTTTAACAATCAATATTTTCTAATACTTTTAATTGGTTATTATCAACTATAATTTATAACATGTAGTAGTAAGGACTATTTGCTATGTGACGTGGTTCTCTTGCTACACTTGTGGAATTTGTACAAATCAATTCTATTGTGATGGGTTTACTATAAATATTCTAGTCTCCAATTACATATTATCACAAGTTTTAAAATTAATTTAAGGAACCATTGTATGACTAAATCATAATGTTTTGCACATAAAATACAAGTTTGTTTGTCATGACAGGGCTAGGTAGATAGAACCAAAAAAAATTGTTTAAAGTATAAAAAATTTACAATAGGTAAGTGGGTCATAAAATCACATGTAACTTAGACTAGAAAATGGTCAAGGTGTCTTCAATGAGTTATTCAAGAAATATTAAATAGTATAAAAGTAGAAATATAGTCTATCTTGGATATTCTTAAACATTAAACCAATCTAATAGAAAGGTAATTTTTTGTCAATAAAAATAAGATAACTATTTATCTCATTCGAGCATAAACATGTGTAAAATTGTCATTGATTGTTTTAATCATTGGTTAATTTGATGTTTAAGTAGAGCAGTTTTTATAACAAGACTTCCTTAAATTAGAACCCTTCAAATATATTATTTGGTAGAAGCAAACAAAACTTTTCTATGGGGGCACCTTTGAATGATTGGGAGTTAGATCTAAAATATTAGGCACAGATGATCAGTCTATAAATTTTAAAAAATAATGTTGTGAAGCCTATGAACACAAGCATTTGAATATATCATACAAAATAAAAACATGTGCACCATTTTCTTATTTATTGTGTTAAATAGTATTTTTTTTGGAGGGGGCAAAGAGTAAAAATTATATTAAGCCAAACTTATATACAAGTGTATCAGGAAGATTTCCATATGACCATAACCAACCCAATAAGCACCAAAAGGATAATCCACAGAGGATCCCTATAGAACCAACTAGCAAAAAACAACCAAGAAACACAACTCCAATTACAAAGCATCAATTCCAATCTCAACCTGCTTAACTCAATCTCCCTGATCTTCATGCAGAATCTGAAGAAGTTGTTGAGATTTATCTTGATCCAATCTCTCCAACTCCCAACATTCTAGCAGTGCTTTCCTTCAAAAGCCCATTTGACTAAGCGATCAGTAGCCTTGTTCCACTCTCTAGGAATATGAACAAAGGATATAACTTCAAAATTCTTGGGCAAACAAAGAATCTACTTAGCCATCGAGGCTAACTTCCATGAGGCATCCTAAAAATTTCCTCTATTCAAAAGGGAAACTAGAATCATAGAGTCAGTTTCACATATAATCTACTTCCTTCCAATGGCCCAAGCCTTTTTAAGAGCAACAAGAAGAGCCTAGGCCTCCATCTAATTATTAGAGTGAGTACCCATATAAGCAGAAAAGAAAAATTGAATTGCTCTTGCACTATCATGACCAATACCACCAATCCCAGTAGCACTTGAGTTGCCCCTTGAGGAGCCATCTGTATTAATTTTAAGAAAATCATAAAAAGGAAGAGACCACTTACCCGGATGGTTCACCTTCCTAGACTTCTGAATTCTATTACCAGCCATAGTTTGTGAAGGGGGGAAGTGACAGCGCCAAGAGATTAACAAGGCATATATTAGAAGAAGTAAGAGTCTCGTCCATACAACATTTAGCTTCAATTGTCTCCTTAAGCATCCATTTGATTTTATTCCAAATTAGAATAATTTTACTTTGCATCCTAGAATATTCACTTATTTTGCTCCAGCCAAATTTGTTAGAGAATAAAAGAGGGTCGAATGTCCCATGCTACCAAAAGGATAGAGGCTAATGTAAGGGTTGACCCAAGCTATTCCAAAACTCAAACAAGGAAGTAGCATGAATATCTGGTTTACTCCAAAGTAGCCACCACAAACTCCAAATTTCCATAGAGAATGGACATTGAAAGAACAGGTGATTTGTACTTTCCTCATTAATACCACAAAGAACACAAATGGAGGGTCCATGAAACCTCCTCTTGTGAATGTTTTCCCATGTTAGGCTCTTATGCTAACTCAGTAGCCACATAAAAAAGTTACATTTAGGCCAGCCATACTTATTCCATATTCTTGTACATTGAGGAAACTCAGTAAATCCATCTTTCTACCAGAGAATGATATCCAAGAGCAACTAAATACTCACCCTTAGGATTGTGACCCTAGGAAAGAATATCAGGGTCTTCTAAAGAACTACAAGGTCTAGAAGCTAAAATTGAAGCAAGGGTATCCCTATCCTCTAATGAATTTCCTCTTGGTCAACTTTCATGCTCCTTGCAACAGGAGAAAAAGGACCTTCCTAGAGTTTTATTGAACTTAAACTCAGCAACCTTGGACCAAACAGCCTCCAAAAAGATATCACAAAGAGACTAAAGTTGAGGAAAAGATGACATAATAGGAGGATGATTATCCCAAGAATCACCCCAAAATATAGCATTATTGTCTTTATTAATGATCCAGAAAA
This sequence comes from Cunninghamia lanceolata, assembly GCA_027924645.1. NCBI lineage: Eukaryota > Viridiplantae > Streptophyta > Pinopsida > Cupressales > Cupressaceae > Cunninghamia > Cunninghamia lanceolata. Next base: position 5,107,491 of record BSBN01000161.1, read on the forward strand.
GACCTTCCTTAATAAAAGAGGCACCCTTCTTAATAGTGTTCCAAATCATAGAACCTTTCCCACTCAAATCCATCCTATTTGTAATTGAGTATCTTGGCTCATGGTTGTTCTGGATTCATACACCATCTCCAAAATAATTTGGCCGCTAAGGCTAGACAATTGAGCTCAGACTATCGAAGACCAAGGCCCCCCGCCCTCTTAGATATGCAAACAAGGTCTCAACTCGCAAGATTCCATTTCTAAGAATCCAAATTACTCGCCCATGGGAATTTCCTATAAAGGGTATCAAATTCTTTGAGGAAGTTTTTGGGAGCCGCTAAAATAAAAAATTTATAAATCGACAGAGATTGCAAAATAGATTTAAAAAGAGTCACTCTAACAACAAAGGATAGCCATTGAAAGGTCCAATGGTTCACCCTCAAGCGAAACTTATCCAGAATTATCTTCCAATTCTCCATCTTAAGATTACCAGCAGAAAGTGGAACTCCCCGATACTTCACAGGTAGGCTCCCAATCTGGAAGTGAAGAATATTTACAATTCTACGCTGAATATTCTCTAGTGTATTAAAGAAGAAAATACTTGATTTGTCCTCATTAATTTGTTGACCTAAAGCAATTAAGTAAATATCTAGCACCCTTTTGAAACTGGTTGACTCGTCAATCTTAGCCACCCCCATCAAAGTAGTGTCATCTACAAATTACAAATGAGTTTGAGAGTCAAGACTCTGAGCCCAAGACCAACCGTGAATGAGCCCTCTCATTTTGCGTTGCTTCAATAATCTGCCTAAACCTTCTACCATCAAAATAAATAAATAGGGAGACAAAGGATCTCCTTGCCTAAGGCCTCTAGATGCAAGAAAAATATTTGTAGGAATGCCATTGATAAGACATAAAAGGATGTTGAGGTCACACAACTCATTACCCAGTCTATCCATTCTGAACAAAACCCAAAAGCAGATAAGAGCTTATGAAGAAAAGACCAACTAACCCTGTCATAAGCCTTAGACATGTCAAGATTAATAAAGATGACCTTTCCTTTTGAGGACATAGAATGAATGGCTTCGATAGCCACAACAATACCATCCAAGATCTGATGTCCATGCACAAACCCCCCTTGCACAAGTGAAATGAGGAAACCAAGCACTTATTTAGTCTATCAACAATAATCTTAGAGATTATCTTATAAGTAACATTACATAGAGAGATAGGCTTGAAGTTATCCAATGAAGAAGCTCCCTCCTTCTTAGGTATAAGATCAAGGAAGGTAGAATTGATGGATTTGAGCATTTGCTTATTTTATTGTGATTCTCGAACCACCTCTAACAAGTCAAGCTTCAAAATATCCCAATAAATTCCCAAGTAAAAACTCAATAGGGAACCTATCGGGTCTAGGGGCCTTACCTTTCTTCATCTTGAACACAACTTTCTCCAACTCCATGGAAATGGTGGCTAAAATTAACTTATTTGTGTCTTATGAAACCAAAGAAGGGATGCACTCGAGAATAAGTCTCTCTTCTTCATTGTCCTGGGGGTCCTGTTTAGTAAATAAAGAGGAAAAATGTCTAATGGCTTCATTGGAGATATCTTGAAAAGAGTTCAAACTTTCACCCTGAGCCGACATGAGTGAAGCTAAAAAATTGCCACTTCTCCACTCTTTCATAGAATTATGGACTAGTATATTTATATTTAAAAATATATATCTAAAGTACGCTGAGGATATCTCTTTTCCATAGTTTAATTGATTTTCTGACTTTCTTTCTTCCATCATTTTTATTTTTTAATTTTTCATTTTTTTTTGGTTTGATATTTTTGGTGATTTAAAAATAAATTGATGATAAGAAAAACACAAAAACTATGAAACCAAAAAAGAAATTGGAAAAAATAAAAAATAAAAACTAAAAAATAAATTGGAAAAAATAAAAAATAAAAACCCAAAAAGAAATTGGAAAAAATAAAAAATAAAAAAATAAAAAATAAAAGAAATTGGAAAAAATAAAAAATAAAAACAAAAAAAAAGAAATTGAAAATAAGAAAATCACAAAAACTACGGAACCAAAAAAGAAATTGGACAAAATAAAAACCAAATTTTAATTTTTTTGTTTTGTTTTTAGATTGGAATCTTAATTTTTTTAAGTTTTAGATAGGAATCTTATAAAATTACACGGAATCAAAATCTTTGAGCTCTTCAACTCCACCCCTGCTATGAATGTAGGAACGCCTCTCGGCGTAAAAAAAGAAGTAATTTTTTGTCACCTTCTTAAAGCCAGTCAATAAGGGGTTTTTGTTTCGATCATCCTTAATCTAAAAAGTAATACTCTCCAACTTCTTTTGGAGAAAAGATTTATTTTGGAAAATATTACCAAATGAGAAGATATTCCACTTTTTAAGCTTGTACTTCACATATTGAAGTCTCTTAAAAAAGGAATACATAGTTGTTCCAAAAGGAGGCTTCCCTTCTATCCACCAACCCTCCACGAGCTTAAATAGATTAGGATCTCAAAGCCACATGATCTGGAACTTAAACGAAGGGTGTTTTGGAAGTGAAAAATTTTAGGAAGTAAACTTGATCAGGTAGTGATCAGATCCTTTCTAGCCCAAAATGTTTGAAATTGAAGCCCGGTTATTGCCAATCCAATGATCTGAGACCAAAAACTTGTCAAGCCTTTCTAAAATGGCTATTTCCTCATCATCTATTATTCCAAGTGAAGGTTCCATTTCTCAACCCCAAATCAACCAAGTTAAGAGCAAAAATATTCTCCCTCGATAAATAGAGGATGGGCCAAGATGATCTGGCCCTCCTTCTTTCTCATCTAGACTCACTCTTGCATTAAAATCCCCAACTAAAATTCAAGGGAAAGAAGGAGATATATAACGAATAAATCTAAAATGAGACCAAAGCAAAGCCTTACCTAGAAAATCAATGGGTGCATAGGCATTCGAAAGTAGGATTGTTTCCCTAGAATCAAAGCATGAAGTAACCACTGAAATTGAGTTTCTACTCAATAACCACTAGGAAGGAGTGATTTTTCATGGATCCCAAAAGCAGGCCACCCGTCCAACTTACTACCCTGGGTACCAATGCAAAGGCATTGACCTTCTTTCCAAATCTTAGGAGAAATATTTGCCATATCTTTGATTGAAAGCTTTGTTTCTTGAAAGAAAACAATATCCGGTTTATGATCATGAATAAGATCTCGAGCAACCCTTTGTCAAGGGATGCTACTCAAACCCCTACCATTCCAAGATATCACAATCAGTTTAGGGGGTTAAAAAAGTGAGTATCTAATGTCTTAATGACACCAAATTCCTTTAAAGATTCCCCAATCAACTTCACTTTTTCCTGGTCCTTCTTTCTTCCTGCCTTTGTAGCCTTGTCAATACCTCATTTCTTGATGTTCTTCTATTGAAGACCCAATAGAGGAGGTGCCTTATTTTTACCATCATCTTTTTATCCCAATCCTTGTATAATCTCTGACATAACATTAACTGCATTTGACTCCATTTTCATCTCTGGCAAAGGGAGAGAGACTACACCTTCAACAAGTGCCTCTGAATCCACATGTTGCCCATCCTTTTTCTCAACAAGACTATAAACAGGAGCATCTCCTACCTTCAATACTCTTTGCTCCTCTAAAGAAGAAATCAACCCAAGAGGACTAGGAACACCTGAGTCTAATAACTACATACTCTAAATGGCCAGGATGTTTATCATACTCTATTGTGTCCAAATCCTTAAAGTGTTCAAGAACATCAAATTTGTTGCTAGAGGGTCCCTTAGGAGTAGCTTTATACTGGTGATTCAGAGGCTTCACTTTTGATCTAGATTTCACTAGAATAAATCCATTTGAGTCTAACCCATCAACTTGAATAGGATCCTTTTCTTTTGCTTTTAGACTGGCTTTTTTCTTCTCAGGGCTATATTGAGGAAATCTAGGACCCACTTTTGGATAATTTCTCTATAAATGTCCATATTCATGACATGCATGGCATCTAAGGGGTAAAGCTTCATAGTCAATCTGTTGGATCCAACTCATGCTACCTAGTCTAATCTCCATAGATTCAAGAAGTGAATTATTCAAATCAATTTACACACAAAGACGAGCAAAAGTGGCTACCTTTTTATCAAGGGTTTAGCGCGAGGGTCCCAAGGGTTTCTCCATAATCACCACTATATATTGCATAATGTCCTAGTGCCAGAACTCCATAGGAAGCCAAGGAAGTCAAATCCAAACAAGAATCTTGGAAGGGAGCTCTTCTACTGGATCAAACCCTATATGCCATGGTTTTATAAATAAACCCGCATGATTGTGAAAATAAAGACCTCCTTCATAAATCATATTTCGATCTACCAAACAAGAGAGAACCACATAGAAACATCCATTAGTCGCTAGGATGATTTCCATATCACCTTCAAGAAAGCAATTCTTTTTGACCCAAGCCTCCGGAAAGGGATAAATGTGAACACCCATAAACTTGCATATTAATGCATGCTCAAACAAGTAAAGAACATCATCTGCTATAACTTCTAGATTAATCACCAACACTGAGCAATCCTTGATTTTCTCCAAGCATCCATTGGGTTGTGGGTGAAGCCCTAAAACATGATTCCTCAGCTGCATGTAGGAGGATATGTATGACATCTAAGTGTTTGGATGAAGAAGGTTCATTCCCATTAAGTACATCTTTAAATGGACCACAATAGGGGGGATCTCCTAGACCCCCACTAGCCACCATACAAGCAACTCCTTTAAATCACAAATAACAAAAAGTAGGTCTGAAAAAACTTGTGTGGATGGATCCATAGCCCACATCGTCCAATGAATATCAGAAGATAAAAAGGAAAGAAATGGTGCAAGCCTTGGCCAAACAGGGTCGTGGCCTCATAGAGAAGGTAGGAACCGGCTCAAGCCACCCAAAACCCACGTAGCTCCATCTGTAGCTCCTCCATCCAGAGCATCCAAATTTAAATGATCAGTTAAATAGTATGATTATTTTCAAATAAAATTATTATTATTTTATTACATTGATAGGCTTCCTTGTGTGAGAGAGGCTTCCTAAAATTATAGCTATAGTACCAAATCAATGGTTGATAAGTTGTGGTAGAGGTAGCAAGACCATGAATTTAATCTTGGTTGGACATGTAGTAGTAGATTTTAGATTGTAGTTGCATGATCATTGAAATAATCTCATCCATAGGTTTCACAAACAATTTTATCTGTAGGGATTCAAAAATCACTTCAAAATTCACCTTGAACATTTCTATCTAAAGATTTAAGGTTTTTTTTTAGTTTATTCAAAGTTAAATATGGCAACTTTATGGACTCGGTAATGAGAGATTAGAATTGTTATAAAAAATTCCATAGAGAATCTCACTAGAGATGCTATCACCTACACCAAACATACCCATGGGAAGACTACCATGGATAGATCTTGTCTGCACCTTGAAAAGGCAATGCATATTGCTAAATAGAAGAGGGGTTTTCTTTTAATCTTTCCATTAGCATTTGAATTATATGAATAGGTAGTCTGTAGCATTTTTGGACTTTCAAAGGGTTTTAAGCTTTGAGAAAGAACCCTATATGTCACTTATCATGCCTTCTAAATTTATATTCTTTGTAGATTTAAGGTTTTCTAAGTTTTATTTAGGTTATCAACATGGCTTCAGAGAATTCTCTAAAAGGGGCCAAAAGTTAATACCACTTTTTAGCTTTTTAAATGAATGGATATTTTGATTTACCATTTATTTTTTGATGTTAAATGACTTTGTTGATACTAGACTCTTTATGGCAGTCCAAGAGAGCCTAGGTCTACAAGTTTTGTGATGAACTCAACATGTTAGTGCTTCCCATTGGAATGGAATTCATATTTTTGTCATGTTGTTTAAATCACCAAAATACCACTTGGCATGTAATCCCGTTAAACATTTTCTTTTTTGTTGTAGATGAGCAACACATTATGAACTTAAATACCTTCAGCCTACATAGCTTTTAACCTTTTCCAAGCATTACATGCTATAAGACAAATATATCTACAATCAAATTTACATAGTTAACGTTATAAGACAAAAACATGTACATTCAAATTTATGCAATTAAGGTTATAAGACAAAAACATGTGCAATCAATTTTATATTATATATCTATGAGTTACTATTACAACTATAAAAGTTAAATTTGTTGATATCTTTATTAATGTAAAGAAACAATCAGATTGTTTGGGTTTGTGGTTATTTTTCCATGTCAATGTTCTAAGATCACATATTTTAAGTTGCAATATATCAAACTATGTACTTTTAGTTTTACTAATTTAACAATTTAAATCACTCTACTTAAATGAGAAGCATTAAGCTAATTACATAATCATTAATATATGAGAATGTGAGTTCCACAATTTATATTAACTCAAACAAGAGAGATCTAGATGATGTGTCACAAAGTGGCCCCAAATATTAATTCAATTAATACAAAATTTCTCCAATAGGTCTATTGTTTTAATTTAATATTTATATTTTTTAATTATCATTCGTTAGGGGACTCATTGATACAAATGAGGATATTAAATTTATAATCCATACTACACCTCTATTCTAAGTTCTTATTTAAAAGTATATAATAGAAGTTTTTCCTGCATTGTTCCTAATTGCAACTTTTTCATAAATGTACTCTTGAGAATCTTCAAATGACTCATTTTCATTCTAAATAGAATTTAAATGCCATGTTTATCTATATAGAAATTAGAGTACAAAAGTCAAAGAAAAACTCATATTCTCATCTAATTGTAATTATCTATTCTTTATAAAAACAAAATAATTCATTAAGGTCCATAATTATTTACAAAATTGATACTTATGATGTTTGATGCACATAGAGTACCGAAGTGCACTTCTTTTATCTTGGTCAGTGTTATGCATATTTGTTTATGTGTTGCTTGCAAAACTAGTTTAACTCTGTAGTAGGTAGATGTGCAAAAATTGTGTTATTATGTACGATGGGAACAATCTTTGATACTATCAGTTCAGGATTTGATGGATGAAAGTTCAAAGATGTGTTTCACTTTAAGATAATTTTTTAGCACACCTAAATTTAAGTATTTCTAATTGGAAGTCATTTTCAATTGAAAATGTGTTCTAGTTGGATTTGTTCTAGATAAAATACATCTAAGCCACATATTTTCTAGCTAGAAGTGTCTTCGAGATGCATATGTAACATCACATTGTGTCAATTGAAAAACCTAATTTTCCTATCACTTCTATTTATGTAAATGATAATTTATAAAAAAAAATCCCAAAATAGTCTAAAAATGTAGTTTTAAAAAATATAATTTTTTCAATGTTTTAAAAGATATTTATATATATATTTTATTTTCACTAAAAGTAGGTCATCAACACTCAAATATAAGGTTGATTGTTTTCTCAAGAAAATATTAAAGCTTATAAAAAATTGAAAAAATATGTAGTAGAGAGATTTTATGTTAAGATGATATAATTATTTTCTTGCTCAAATAAATAATTAAGATAAAATGTGGAGGCCTCCCCTTGAAACAATTATGTTTTCAATACATAAGATTTTATTAACTTTATTAAAAAATATTAAAATGAAAAAAAAATGCACGCACTAAATTTTCAAGTTATCAATACGAAAAAAATTGAAAGAAAAAATATTTTTTTTTATAAAATGAAAGCCCTATTACCTTATTTTTTAGCAGTTTATCAATAATTAAATTTAGTGTCAATTTTACAAAAATTCACATCTGAATTTTTTTTTTAATTTAACAAAATATAAAAAATAAACTACACAAAAAAAATTCATTAGTTTATATCATCTCACTTTTAGGTGATTCAAATTAAAAGTTAACATATGTCACTTTGAGGTCATTCAAATTAAAAATTTATATCAATGTTTATTTCCCTTATAAAAATGGGAAACAACTTTGAACTTTCACCCTAATATGTTACTACATTGGAAAACCAACACATTTTGCACAAAGCTTTCCTTTGTTCTAAAATTTCTTTTGCAAATATTAGTAAAACTTAAATGGTTGGTAGATGTTAATATTTGACATGGGTGAAAGAAAATCATGATGGGCCAAATAGTGACAATGGGGGAAAATGCATCTTGGAGATATCCAAAATCACAAAACTTTTGTTTTTGATAAGATAAGCAGGAAACAAGGGTCTCGACCCTTTACAAAAACTACCCAGAGGCAAGACAAAATAGGCCCAAACCAGCCGAAAACATCAATCTAACAACACATAAACAACCTATCAAAAAACAACAGAGAGAACAAACCACAAAACAAAGACAACACCAAAGCAAGCTAGGGGGTAGATATCTTCCCCTAGTCCTTAATTAAGAACTTATACAAATCCTCATTTGACATTTTCTTCTTAGAATTATCCATGCTAGGGCTATAAAGCCCATGTTTCTTCACTTCCTTATCCTACAACAAAGAAAGGGTAGTTGTTGACCTATACATAACCTTGGTGCTAAACGTGATCGTATTATTTATGTTCTTTTCCATTTGATCCATTATATCTTTGATAGTAACAATCTGACTAGCAGTATCTTCACAAAGGGAACACTGATAGTGTTTTCCCTCCTTAGTGACAGGAACCTGCAAAATTTTTATTGAATCCGACTCTACATAGGGAGCATTCATTTCCTAAAAAATACTATTACCTTCCCATTTCATAGGGGGTAAGATTAGGAGTACTATCTGTTGATAACTGAGAGGGGGGGGGGGGGGGTGAATCAGTTATCCTAATTATTTCCCTTATTGAACTTTCTTATTAATTAATGCAGCATTGAATCAAACACAAAACATTACCATGAAATAAGAAACACATGACACAGTATTTTTGACGTGGAAACCCTGTTAAGGGAGAAAACCACGGGGTGATTAACCCAAAAATTATTCTCTGTTAGAAGAATAGGAAATTACAAAATGGCACTTGCCAATTAGGGCTCACTGCCCGAGCACACTGCTCACAAGAGGCCCACTGCCTACAAGAAGACACACTGTCTACAAAGTGATAAGAATCACAGTCTTGAACTGATTGGAAGCATCTGTATATGCTGGAGTTCAGTTCCGGTTAGGCTTAGTACACTGATCTGCTGCACTTCATCTTTCCTCTGTTCTTTATTCTGCTATCCTTTCACATACCGGATCTTTCTTGGTACTTCTGCTCTGTTCTGCACTTATTTCGGATATATCTTAACATAGTCACCCACTTCACAACTAAATCCATCCTCTATATATATCCGCACAAGTAATTTCATCACCTTTCTAGTCAGCATCCGGAACAGTCTAGTTTCTTACAAACTCTGTTCTGTCGGCTGAATCCTTGCTCACCAAGCAATGCGGATCAAGCATATACTTGTAGATATCATTAATCATGTCGGCCAAACATGATTCATGCCTTCACAACCTTTATCATCAACAGTAACACATCCGGAAAGTAGTCTGATACTCTGTCAGTCAGTTCTTCCTCTGTTTTTACTGTCTCTCAGGAATCCGGTACTCAACTATTCATATCTTTTTCCTTGTCCATCACCGGAGGCTAAATCCTTGGAATATACCACTCAAGGTAGTCCTCTTGACTTCCCCAAATCCGCACTGCACCAAGACACTTCTTCTGAGAGATCCGGACCAATCTGTCGGACCTTGCCACATGCTCTGTTCTTGTTCACCGGACCACAACAATCTTTATTCTGACTTCCGGTAGAGACACACCATGACTTGCGGATATGTGGGATGACCTTTGTTGCCATCAATAACAACAACCATGAATCCATATAGTGTCTCTTGCCAACAATCTCCCCCTTTGGCATTGATGGCAACACTTAGTGAAAAATGACTAAGTGTTTACACTATGCTCCCCCTTTGCTGATGCTCTGTCTTTATATACAATTTCCGGAGCTCCCCCTTAATTTGATTCCTCATTTTTCACTGCTCCTCACTCCCCCTTTGACATCAATGGCAAAGGGTAGGGTCCGCACACCAAAATTTTCAAAAATTTTCTATACATAGCCGCATATTTACATACTCACATATACTGAAGAATGTCTGCAAAGGATGTCTGCAATTGGATCATTTCTGTAGCCCAACTTTGCTTCATTCTATCCAAAATTGAAATGTGACCACTCAACAAAAATGCAAAAGCTTCTGTCCGCTTGAGATCTGTCGGATCATTTGTTAGGGCGGTGGTCTGAGCATCATTGATGGCCTCATGCATAGTTTCCAACTTAGGGATTATAATCCTTCTAAGTTCTCCCATCCGGTTAGTGATATTCTTCCTTTCCTTCTCAAGATTCTTTATTTCATTCAAGACTGCAATAGTCTGACATTCTTGATTTATTATGGAGGAAGAGAGAGGATCAAAACTTTGAGATAAGCTTTGTAGCTTGTCCTGTTCCTCTTTTATTTTCTTATCAATTGCTGCTGTTGCCTTTGACCAAGATATACAAAATTTGTAAATGTCACCGCCATCCTTAAGAGCATTCTCTAAGCTCTTTATTCCAATACTCACAATCTTCCTATCTTTAGAGATTAATTCTAATACTTCTGAAAATCTTTTATCCAAAAATTCCTTCCGGACCTTTTCTTCAGCAGATTTTTCTAGAGATTCAAAATGTGTACTAACACTGCTGACTAAGGTTTTGAGATTACCGGAAGAGGAGGCTGTGGGATCCTTTTGAAAGGATGGCATGATCTTTTCTAGCACTCCAGATGCTACCTCCATAAGCTCACAGTCTTCCATGTGAGATTTCAGCAGCTTCTCTTTGACTTTCTCATTTGCAAATGAGGCTATTTTCATTGTTTGCACCGGTGACAGAGAGTCAAAATCTAATGGTCCTTTTAGCAGGTCTGGTTCATCAATTTCTATAGTGGCTTTGCTCAAAAATTGTTGAACAGTTTGTGCAGTGTCTCTTGCCGGAGACAGATGTTTCTTTTCTTCTGCAGTCTTGGAACTGTCAACCTCTTTATCTTTCACCCCTACTTCCTTCTCCTGTAATTTCTCTTGTTCTTTGGATCCGGAGACTGTAGGGGAAACCGGAGGAGAGATGTTTGTCTGTTCAGGGCCCACTTCTTCCGGAACAGATGATTCCAAATCCACAGCTGTTTCTGCACCTAAGTCCTCTACAACAGGAAGATTGAACCTTTTGAAGGCCTTCCAGAGGATCTCTTCTGTCTCTTGGGCCACTTTGTGAGTCTCACCAAGCATGAGTTGATTCATCCTGGCTTTACTTCTGAACTCATCTTTGCAGTCTTTGAAGATTATGTTCATTGTCTTGGGATCAATTTGAGGATATAGCTGAATAGCTATCTGCTCCCGGATCTCAAGATCTTTTGCATGAGCATTATTCTTTCTTATTTCTAATTCCTTTTCTAGGCTTTTAGGAATAAGAGATATGATCTCAATGAAAGCCTTATTGTATATGTTCAGATATTTGACTGTGGCTTCCTGCAGAATCTTTTGGTCAGCCTCATTGTAGTCATCATAAAATTCAGTCATTGGTTGAAGGTTTCCATCTACCGTAACCGACTTGATTACACTCTCTAGAGACAGAGTGGGCTTTTCAACAGATACCTCTGCCATTTCATCCTTGTCTTGGCCTGTGGAGGGTTTACCAGATCCTTTCTTCTTCTGCTTCTTTATTTCTTTTACTCCCTCATCTGACTCTGTTTCCTCTTCATCCTTTTGGCTTTCATAAGCCCTTGTGGCTTTTGTCTTGGATCTTTTACCGGATGCCTGGACTTCCGGTTTTGAACTTTTGGTTGTGGGAGGTGCAGATCTTTTTGATGATCTGGTCCGGTTGGGAGTTTCAACCGGAACACTTTCTTTACTTTTCTCTTCTTCCTCAGCCTTCCTCCTCTTTTCCCGGCTAGCATCAAGTGCCTCTTTTGAGATGCCTAGGCCTTGAGCAATATGCTCAACTTCTTTTCTTACCTTCCTCTTTATCTCCGGTTCCCTGAGTTCTACATGTATCTTTACACTCAGTTCCTCAAAGGTTCCAAACCTTTCTGCCTTAGGATCTTTGGGCTGGCTTAGCATGTGTTGAACATGCAGCTCTACTATCTGTTCATCCACTTCATACCCCATGGGCATGATCCAGACAGTCCTTGGCTCCACTGCCTCCATTAGACACTGATCTGTTTCTACCATGAAGCATACTGTGTCTTTGTACTTTTCAACAAGGGATTGGGGTATTCTTTCTCTTGCATGCATCATGCTTTGGAAGTTCTTGAAGTATCCCCATAGAGGTATATTTCTTGCTTTAGCATCCCCAAGTCCATGCAAATAGTCTCTGATTTGGATGGCAACCAGTCTGTCATTCTGCCATATCCATCCACTGGATCCGGGAAGCTCATTCATGTAGTAAAAGAAGAGACAAAGGATCAGATTGCCATACTTGAAGGAGTTTTTCTTGTCCTTCTTGATCTTCTGCAGATTTTCAAAGAGTTGGTTCACAAGAAGCTCACACAAGTCATAGTCTGCATTCTCCTTTAACATTTGATAAGCTGTGTAGATTGCAGTTCCCGGTACTGAATTTTCCCTACTGGAGTGATAGATTTTGTAACCAATTATCATAGCTGCAAATTTGACATCCGGTTCAGTGATGTCATCAACTATCATAGCTCTCTTGTCAAACTTGGATCCGGTTGCATCACTAACTGTCTGATTTTTGACAGACTTGAGAACAGGTAATCCACCGGATGAGTGCAGACCGGTTACAGCCCTAATTGCATCTTTGGTGATCTTGAAGGGCTGGTTCAACCATAGGAAGTTGTCATGTACTCTACTTAGTACATACCGGACCCATTCATCTTCTTCAAAACAGGGGAAATGAATGCACTGTGCAAAGTGTTTGTCCCGGATGGCTTTGTACTTAGGTTTGATCTCAAAGGAGTCATCTATCAATTGTTTGTGATAGATATCCATCAGTTTTGATTCTCCAAAGTCTTCAAGATTCGCATGGATGTAAACCCTAATATCTTCCGTATGCAATACACCATGAGGAACACTAGAGAAGGCTCCTAGTGGATCTACCTCCAATGATTTGTAAGGATGTTTCTTGAATGTGGGGCGAGGTCTATCAGAGATCTTAACTATATTTGGAGTAGCCATTCTTCAAAGATTTGTAGTGAGATAATGAAAAATGGAGAATACCTTATGCGCCTTCGGTTTGCACGGAGTGGTTGGATTGATTTCTTTATGCAATGACTTCGGCAGGAGATCTTTGGTGTGCTTGATGAATCTTGTTGCAGAGCTCCACTTTTCGCTTCTTCTTGAGTGTAGAATGAGCAAATGATTTTTGAGAAATCCCTTATATTGCTCCGCAAACCCTAATATCTGTTTGCAATAAATGCTTCACCTATATTATTCTGGTTTGCCTTGTCCGGATAGCTTGGAGTATCCCGGATCAGTCCTGATCTGTGAACATCATCCGGATCTTTCAATCATGAATAAATTGAGGTGACACATTACAAGAACATCCCAAACACTCTGTCCAATCCGCAGAATAAGATAGTGCACTTCCGGATCTCTCCGGACCCTTTTGTAATCCTCTGTCATACCGGAGCATCTCCCGGAACAGGTCTTACTTGATCGATCACAGCTTCTTCATAACTCCATGCGGACCTCTGAAATCTTATCTGGATCGTCTCAAGACTTATATCTTTAAACCTTTTACTCTGCATCTTGTGCCACATCAGGCACCACTTGATTGGCTGGGGGAACAGGATTTTCTTTGAGTCTCCCCCTGAGCCAGGGCTAACTTTTTAATTTCCGGAAGAAATATCAGCACCAGAGTCTGGTGCGGATCCAACCTCTACATTCTCTGAACTTTTCTTCACCCAAATCTTGCTCATCTGATTCCTAACTTCATCCGCATTCATCTTTTGTTTACCCTTGTCTTGATTCTGATTATACACCGGACCTCTTTTGTCCTGATTCTTGCTTCTGCAGACTTTAGCATTATGACCGGACCTATTACAGATTTGGCAAATAACATTTCTTTGCATAATTGACTAATATCCTCTTGATCTGCATTGATTAGCCATATGACCTACTCTATTGCATGTAAAACATCTACCTTTGAATGATTTGTTTACTTGCATATTTCTGCATTCATGGGATTTGTGTCCATACCTTTTGCAGTTGAAGCACTGTCCGGAGAAGGATGAATTAATCTGATTCATTCTCTTTCTGCACTGATTAGCTTTGTGACCAAAGTGGTTGCAGCTGTGGCAGTATCCATTGAAAGATGGATAACTTTGAGCATTGGGCTGTCTTACCGGAGGTCTTCTAGGCCTGTTTCTTGGATTTTCTGATCCAAAATTCTTTTGACCGGATCCGGAGCTTTCTCCTTTCTCATATCCCAAACCATACTTGTCATCTGTCCTCTTTTGACTTCCAAGAAGAACTTCAAGTTGAGCAGAACTTATCTTGAATTTCTCTTTATATTCATTTGCTGTTTGAAGGTCTCTTTTGAGAGAGGCAATTTGATCCTCAAGTTTTTCTTCATTATCTTTGGCATCTTCAAGATCAGATTCAAGATGTCTGATAATCCTGTCCATCTGGTGGCATTCTTCTGATTTTTCTTTAAGAGATTGTCTTAGATTGTCTTCAGCCTTTCTTTTTTCTTCAATCTCTTGAGTAAACTTTATAGTTCCTGATTCCATTTCATGTCTTAACATAATGACTTCTTTTGATAACTTTTCACATAACTTGGTTTGCTCAGTCAATTCTTCATTTGTATTGCTTTCTTCACTTTGTCTTGCCAATTGTTGGAGCAGCTCCTTTCTCTTTTTCATAGAGAGACTTAATTTGTCTTTTAATTCTCTCATGAATTCATCAGCCTGTTTGAGTCTTTCCTTTAATTCATTGACTTCAGAATTTGACTGTTCAAGATCCTCAAGGGCAGTCTTGAGTTGCTCCCTTAAACCATACGCATCCATTTGAACTCCCAGATCTTCCTCAAGCTGTTAGGCTCTATTAGGAGGAACTTGGCTCTGGTACCAATTGTTGATAACTGAGAGGGGGGGGTGAATCAGTTATCCTAATTATTTCCCTTGTTGTACTTTCTTATTAATTAATGCAGCATTGAATCAAACACAAAACATTACCATGAAATAAGAAACACATGACACAGTATTTTTGACGTGGAAACCCTGTTAAGGGAGAAAACCACGGGGTGATTAACCCAAAAATTATTCTTTGTTAGAAGAATAGGAAATTACAAAATGGCACTTGCCAATTAGGGCTCACTGCCCGAGCACACTGCTCACAAGAGGCCCACTGCCTACAAGAAGACACACTGTCTACAAAGTGATAAGAATCACAGTCTTGAACTGATTGGAAGCATCTGTATATGCTGGAGTTCAGTTCCGGTTAGGCTTAGTACACTGATCTGCTGCACTTCATCTTTCCTCTGTTCTTTATTCTGCTATCCTTTCACATACCGGATCTTTCTTGGTACTTCTGCTCTGTTCTGCACTTATTTCGGATATATCTTAACATAGTCACCCACTTCACAACTAAATCCATCCTCTATATATATCCGCACAAGTAATTTCATCACCTTTCTAGTCGGCATCCGGAACAGTCTAGTTTCTTACAAACTCTGTTCTGTTGGCTGAATCCTTGCTCACCAAGCAATGCGGATCAAGCATATACTTGTAGATATCATTAATCATGTCG
This sequence comes from Cunninghamia lanceolata, assembly GCA_027924645.1. Classification (NCBI taxonomy): domain Eukaryota; kingdom Viridiplantae; phylum Streptophyta; class Pinopsida; order Cupressales; family Cupressaceae; genus Cunninghamia; species Cunninghamia lanceolata. The sequence continues at coordinate 5,123,194 of BSBN01000161.1, forward strand.
GCCAAACATGATTCATGCCTTCACAACCTTTATCATCAACAGTAACACATCCGGAAAGTAGTCTGATACTCTGTCAGTTAGTTCTTCCTCTGTTTTCACTGTCTCTCAGGAATCCGGTACTCAACTATTCATATCTTTTTCCTTGTCCATCACCGGAGGCTAAATCCTTGGAATATACCACTCAAGGTAGTCCTCTTGACTTCCCCAAATCCACACTGCACCAAGACACTTCTTCTGAGAGATCCAGACCAATCTGTCGGACCTTGCCACATGCTCTGTTCTTGTTCACCGGACCACAACAATCTTTATTCTGACTTCCGGTAGAGACACACCATGACTTGTGGATATGTGGGATGACCTTTGTTGCCATCAATGACAACAACCATGAATCCATATAGTGTCTCTTGCCAACACTATCCTCAAAATCCCCATCTTCACAAGCCTTGTCCTTCTCCTGCTCTGATGGGTCACTAGACAAATCAGTTTCTTTAAACTCAAGGGGTTTTACACTAGCTAAATGGGTAGATCCCCTCACCCCTACCACTTTATCAATTTGTTGCTCAGGAACCTTAACATTATCCTTCCCTCCCTTGTTGGTATTAACAGGGTTGATTTGAAAAGAGCTTCCTCCACAAAATGGATATCTCCCACTAGAATTTGCACCCCCTTATCCTCTTGGTTTTTGTAAGACTTTTTTAACACATGTTTATTAGTAGAAACTTCATCTTTCCTTTTCCCCCCTTTTTTACTTTTTGCAGTAGCATCCTGTTTGGATGAAGGGGTTGGGGTTTTTTTCAGAGAGCATAGACCCTTAGTTGCACCCTCCTCATAAATGAAATTTCTACCTTTAGTACCTTTACTATGAGGAGTTGCAACTGAAGAACCAATTTGCTTAGAATTGTTTTGGGTTTTCTTTGACAGAACAGAAGATTGCTTCTTGAGAATATTGGTACCCCCTTTTGATGGACTGCTAACACCCCTAATAGTCTTAGTAGAAAGATCTTGGGAATTAGGTGAGGGTAGTGACCTAGCTAGGGAACATGGGCTACAATTACTAGATAGATACTCAATAGGCTTTTTACCCTTACCCAAGTATTCACTAGGAGGGTCGTTATCCACAAAACTTTTGTTAGGCTTAGATTTCTAACTCAAATTTAATTTGTAAGTGCAAACTAAAATAAATATTAATTTTGGAAAGGAATATTCACTTTGTAAAAAAATTTGGATATTCATTTTTTATTCAAATATTTCCCCCCAAAAATGTCTCAAGATCACTTTGGAATTAAGGTTTGGGAGTCCCAAACCTACAATTTCTATGCAAACTATAGGCTAAGAGTTCTTCATAAAGTTTCCTTGACTTCCCCTTCAAAGTTGATAGACATTTTTAATTGAATCTAATAAAATGAAAAGGGTTTATAAAGAAAATTGTTAAGATTTCTAAAAATATAATATATTCCTCATTACAATTTTAATACATAATTATTATTTATTTTCTACATACACTATGTCTAAATTCCTAATAGAAATGTATTGAAAACCATCCATAACTTTCAAACTGTGTAACATTTTTAAATCTGAAAGATGTGTCACATTCTAGGCTTCATTGGGTACATGTTTAAAAAATCATATTTTATCAAGTTAGGTCAACCAAAAAATATTTATTTTTTTAAAAGGCATATTAAAAATCCATAAAAATATGTATCACATCCACTCGTGTACCATTTTTTAGTCAATCAAGGGAGGGATTGGGACATCTCCTTATATATACATATATCAAAAGGCAAAAAAAGATTCATGAAGTTGTAGCCCTTGTTAACAAGGGAGCTTTCTGTTGGGTCCTAAAATCGATGCTCACAATCCTAGAGGGATCAAATCACTTCAAGTCTAGGAACTTGTCATCTTGAAGGGGAATCAATCAATTCATCAGCAAAATGTGAGTGATTAGAAGCTAATTGTTGAGAGTGGGCATACTCTACTTCACTTTAAGCTCAACTAGACTCAAGAGGGTGTTTCTAGAGGTATCCTTAATAGGACATCTAATCAGTTAAGATGAATCATGACTAAAACAATGGTAGCTATACCCAATGTATGCTTGACCTCTATATTTGTCACTAAGTCAAAGATTAACTAGTGGTTTATAAAACTTCTTATTAAGCTGGTAACTATGACCTTGAATATGCACCTTTAGATGGTAACAACAATATTATATACTACAAATGAATCCACTTAGCATTCCATACATAGGTGCAAGGTATAGGCATGCATGACATGATTCTCTAATGATTTAATTATTTGAGGTCACTTAAGATTGTTCCATGGTTTGTAGTAATGAATCATGACAGCATGTTGAAACCCTAATCTATTTCTAAATTGCTAAGGGTAGAGAGGATTGATAAATAAAGAGTGTTTGATCTCTCACCAATTTGGACCGGTGCCTACTCCATTGGGCAACAAAGTCATGAGCTACAAGGAAGATGGAGATACGTATACAAAGCATAATTGGAACTAGAGGTGCATATATATATATAGATCAAAAATAATACTTCATGCAAATGGACATACTTAATAATCCATCTCAAACTACAATAATCCACATGAAAGATAGAAGAGACCATTACCAAAGCCTTGCAATACATTAGATTTTGTCACACATACATCAAACTCCTATTACACTCATACCAGTAAATGTGGCAAGAGGAAATCCATAACTACAATTATGCATTCCCCTGAATCATTACAAAACCCTTCTTATGGATTACAAAAATGATTCCATCCCTTACAAACTAGACTTGCAATGTTTGATGCCCTAGAACCAACTCAAGGAACTTACAATCAAAAAATTGGTTCAACGATCAACCCTTAGAATGACAAACAAACTTGTATTTATAGCATTTCAGTTTCTAGCTCCTTGGTCACTTGTGGGAATTTGATGTATTTTAGTAGGTCATGGCATTTGAATGAAATCCCTGTTTGAAATGTTTCCCACTCAGAATGAACAACCTGGATCTTGTGTGAAGATTATTGACAAATGAAATTCACCTACTACATTCATGGCGACCATATATTCTATCATCATCCATCATTGAACATTATAATTGGAATTGTGCTCTTTAGATGAGCACTATTGTTTGGATAGGAAAATTAAATTTGAGAAGTTGCAAGGGTCAAATCGAGTCATTAATGGTGACCTAGGAAATTGTTGGAGTGTTCTGGAGTGTATCGCAAGATTTTGAAAAATTATAGAAATTCAATGCAAGATTGGACATGAGGACTAGACATATGGAGAGGAGGAATGAAATTTGGAAGCATAGGAAATTTCTATGAAATGGAAGGGAATGAATGATTTGGTCATTAGGATTATGCAAAAAAATTTCATGAGATCAAATATGGGAAGGGATGTTACCATGTGAAGTTAGCAACCTTGCAGAGAAACCATGCAAAACTGAAGGTGGGAACCAGATGAAGTGAAGTGAAGTATGTGAAGGAAATTCAAAATACTATCAGGTTTCCACAAAATAAGAAAATGAGTCTTTGAGAGATTGGGGAAATGCGGGGAAATTTTGGATGCAAAATTGGATGTCAGGATAGGATATGGAGTGAAGGTAAAGACATCCTAAAGTCCAAGGAGGAATGTATGTAAAGAGGAAAATGGAAGATGCAAAGGTGCGAGAATTCAACCTAGAACTAGATGTGGGAAGTGGATAGAGGACAAGAAGTGAACATATCTAGTCTAGAAGGAAAATTCTACAAAGTAGAGGAAAAGGAACAAGAGGCTAGGATAAGAATTTGCAGAAAAAGGAGGGGGATGGGAGGACAAGATATCAATGCTTGAAATGTGAAGTATGGTAACCAAGAGGGATTATGCAAACTAGAGGAAACAAGTGAATTAAAAAAGACTAAGGGACCAATAAGATTAAGCAAGACTTTTCACGAAATAGGAGGTGGATACAAGATAAAGGAAATAGAGGAAGTGAAGGATCTAATGAAGTTTGGTGGAACTTTTATGTAGGAAAGGAGGAAGGAACGAGATGGGAGATGAAGGGATCATGTCTAGTAGCACCCAAAAAGTCCACAAATTCATAAAAACACTAGAAACATGACTTAGAACTTCCTAGACTTAGAATTTTTTTGGATTCTTTGCAACTTCAACACATGAGGGGGACATGAGGATAGAAAAAGGTAACCCAAGGAAATATTTGACCAAGGGAGGGTCCATTAGGGGATTTCTCAAATCAATTATCTATGATGGGAAAAATAGGGTTAAGTGCACAAAATGAGCAAGGACTTAGATGATATTTTACATTTTAAAGTTGGGTCCCAACATTGGCTCTAGTTGGGCACATGTGTCTCTTGTAGGGACAGTGAGAATATAGCCATCTCTAGGAGGAAGACTAAAAATGCAAAACAAAAGAAGGGATAGGGGGAAGACAAACACAAAGACATATGTACACAATACAAAACAACTTACAACCAATGACATGGAGGCACAAAGGAACTTGAGGAAGTATGGCTATAAATAAAAATTTGAGACAAGTACAGGTTAGACCATGCAAAGAAGATCCATGGCATGTAAGGCCATGGAAAAACTGCTACAAACCACTTTCCTTTGTCAAAGATGAGATGAATGAAAGAGTTTATCTCCCTCAAACCCAAAGTATACTCACCACCCAACTATGACAAAGGATGTCCCTTACATGCATGAACACTAATTGTGAAGTGAAGGCTAACTCCACCATCAAAATTACTACTATAAGGCAATCACAAATAGTAGGTGCATGACCCATGCCACACCATATCATGCATGTTTAGAGTAGTAGAGGGTATAAGAATAAAAGTAGGGTCAACATCAATACTCTTGGATGAAAGTAGACATCTATCATCCAAGACTACAACATTGTCATACCTGTTGACCTCTTCATGTGAACTGAGCCAAAAGGAGAACACCTCCAATTCACATGGTAAATAAAAACATACCTAACTACAACCCTAGTTAGCACAAAGAAGAACATCTTCATGCACTTCAAACTTGAATGTGTAGAGTTCAAGTATACCTTCACGTTGAGCTACAACATGTTGATCTTAAACTTGACATATGTGTTGTTGCTCAACACCACTTTCACTTGTGTGTCAAGGACCCATATGAAGGGCTCAAATTCAAGTGCATCACTATCATCCACAACATTAAAAACTTGACCTTAATCACAAAGGAAATCTTCATAGTGAAAAGTTTCCTCATCAAACTCTTGAACAATATGCAACCAACATACATCACTTTCACATGTGCTGATATACTTTTCAATTTCTAAATTATAAGCATGATTCAATCTACAATTCAAACCATCGATACAACTATCAACATCATGACACTTCAGGTGAAGAACCAATTTCTTCAAATTGCCTCTCTATTTCAGGTTCATTTTGGCAACGTGTGTCATATTCATTGCTAAAATCATACTGATGACACATTTCTTCTTCTTCCTCATTCATTCTAACAACATCTCCTTGTGGCCCACTTGAAGCACAATCGATGCATGGGGGAGACAACAAATCTTGCACCAAATAAATAGGAAGTCATATGCATCCACATGATCACCATCTTCACAACTATCAAAGGCAAGGTATTCAAACTAAAAACACATGTCTACACCATAATTTGTCTCAATAATCTCATAACTAGGTGCAAGCACATCCATGTCATCCTCATTCAAACAAACGTCAATAGCTTCATCATCATCCAATGGAAAAAAGAAAGGTAATACATCAAACAAGGAACTAATCAGATGTTTATCTTTTACATCACATGCATGTACATAATTGACATAAATAGTTTTATGAACTAATCCATTCGATTGCTCATTTGTGCACACACCTTCCTCTTTATCCATCTCATTGCCACAAATTGTAGGGTCACATTCCTCAACTTCAAACTGAAGGTCATCATGTGTTTCATCATTATCATCTCCAAAAAATGACCTATCCAACTGAAGTTAGGTGCATACACTATTTTCATCATTTGCATTGTTGTGATATGATGCACCATCACAAATTTCTACCCTCCGAAGTACACTCTCATAATAATTCAATGTTGTATTCACATCACATGTTGCATCCACTTGGTTGCTACTCATAGAAACTTGTTCATCACTGGGAACACTTGCATTTGAAGATAATAATTTTGTAATGTAGTCATTCCTCATTCTTTCAAGGGAGTCTAAGCATTCATAAGCTTGTTGCAAGCTTGTAAGCTTCAAATCCTCCTACACTGAACTCAAACTAGCCTCATAGGCTTCAAAGAACATATCAATGTAGGCAAGTGTATTAGGTCTGGAAACATTTGAGATTTTGGAGATAGCTACAACAAACTTGTGGCTAAAGTCCTTATTAGATTCACCCTCTTTCCTTTTGATATTTGCCAATTCTTGGACAAGAGCAGTAGGGTCTAGGTCACTTATGTACTTCTCATTAAATGTAGCCACAAGGTCCTTCCAAAAACCAAAGGAATGTTTTGGAGAACTATCAAACCATCTTCATTCCTTTCCACATGGAGATCTAATAAAAAATCTCATCCACATGTATTCATCTTTAAACTATTTTTTTTCCATGATTTCTAAAAATACATCAACATGTGTGTTCCCTTCTTGAATATCATACCCATCAAATCTAGGGATCTAGTTGAAGACCTTGGATGTCATGGTTTGCATTTCATAATCAACCAAAAAGAGGTCTATTTATTTATAAGTGATGTCTATTGGAATGATAGGGGGTTGAACAACTTAGCTTTGTGAGACAATAGGGTGAACAGTGGATTGCAACTTAGACTCAAGTAACTTAATTTGATTTTCAATTTATTTTTATTGCAACTTGTACTCAATCAGACTAATTTGATTTTCAATTTATTTTTCTTGCCTAACAAGATCATTGTGATTATGTATGAATGCTTGTAAATTTGCACATGGGTTCACACAAGATGTAGGGCTACTTGAATAACATGAATAAGAATTACTAGAATGGTCATAGGAAACAACTTCATCATAGTATCTAGGGATTAAAATAGAAGAAGATAAATATGAAGGATCTACTATAAAGTTGACATTATTAAACCAAGAAGCCATAGATATAACATACTACCATGCAAGACATAAGACTAAGTCCATATAACTCGTGTTTCTTTACCATGAAAGAAACTTTCTCAAGAGGGAGGAAGAAACTTCTTGTGTACCTTTTTCACCAACAGCTGCAAACTTGAGATGTGTTCTTGAAGCACCAACAACAAATAAATTGTAATAATGACAATCTTCTTTTCTAACAACAGAGTCGCCATCTCTTTCAAAAGAGGAATACCTTGAAGCACATCTGATTTCCAAGGAAATAAATTGATTATGGCTTCAAATCACTACTAGAGCCTTCAATTAATTTCAACCCATGATCTTCTTCTCAAGCATGATTTTGTTGGTGCAAGTTGATGGGGTGCTAACTAAATGCAACAAAACACAGAACTCCATCAAGTTGCAAGGGTTCTCAAAATAACAACCAGATCAAACCATCCCTAACAATAGTGCCATTATGTTGGTGTAAGTTGAAGGGATGCCAACTCAAAACACCAGCCAACTGGTAATGTCACAAATTTATTTCAAGTTGCAGAGGTGTGAAAGAAACTAAAGTCAAACTATATATATCCTCGACAACAGTGCCATTCTATTAGTGTAAGTTGACGGGATGCCAACTTAAAACACCAACCAACTAGTAATGTTGTAGAACTTCTTTTAGGTTGTAGAGGTGTGAAAAATGGGAACCAAAGTTAAACTTTCTCTGGCAAAGGTACCATTTTGTTGGTATAATTTGATGAGGTGCCAACTGAATACAAACAAAAGAGCACAACTACAATACTTTCTTCAATGACTATGTTGCAAAGGCCTTCAAAGTAAATTTTACATTACATATCTTTGACAACGAGCCCATTTTTGGGGTGCCAACTCCACACAAATAAACATAAACTCGTTCAAGTTGTAGGAGTTCTTAATATAACAACCAAATCAAACCATCCCTAATAATAGTGCCATTCTGTTGGGTCTTGAAATTGTTGCTCACACTCCTAGATGGATTGACTCACTTTAAGGCTAGGGACTTGTCATGTTAAAGGGGAATCAATCATCTCATCAATAGAATGTGAGTGATTAGAGGCTAATTGTTCAGAATGGGCATGTTCTCCTTCACTTTGAGCTCAACTAGACTCAGGAGGGTGTTCCTAGAGGTATACTTAACAGGACATCTAATTGGTTAAGATGAATCCTGATTGAAATAATGGAAGCTATACCCAATGTATGCTTGATCCCCATATTTGTCACTAGGTCAAAGTCTAACTAGTTGCTTGTAAAACCTCTTATTAAGATGATAACTATGACCTTACATATGTACCTATAGATGGTAATAGAAATATTATATATACTTAACATTTCATACATAGGTGCAAGGTGTAGGCATGCACAACATGATCTCTAATGATTTAACTATTTGAGGTCACTTAAGATTGTTCCTTAGTTTGCAGTAATGAATCATGACAGCATGTTGAAACCCTAATCTACTTCTAAACTACTGAGAATAGGGAATATTGATAAAATAAAGAGTGTTTGATCTCTCCCCAACCTTGATTGGTGTCTACTCCATTGGGCAACAGAGTCGTGAGCTACAAGGAATATGGAGATACATCTACAAAACATAACTAGAACCATATGTGCATATACATATAGATCAAAAATAACACTTCATGCAAATGGACATACTTAATAATCCATCTTAGAACTATAATAACCCACATGAAATAAAGGAGAGACCATTACAAAAGATTGAGAATGTATTAGATCTTGTCACCCAGACCTCAAACCCTTATTACATTCATACCAGCAAATGTGGCAAGAAGAAATCCACAACTGTGATTATGCATTCCCTTGAATCATTAAAAACTACCATGGAGACATACCATTTACATGTACATGTTCATTACAAAACCCCTCTTATGGATTACAAAATCGATTCCATCCCGTACAGACTAGACTTGTAATGTTTGATGCCTTAGAGCTAGCTTGATGCACTTATAGTTAAAATATTAGTCCAACGACTAACCCTTAAAATGACAAACATACTTGATGTTATAGCATTTTAGTTTCTAGCTCCTTGGTCACTTGTGGGAATTTGATGTACTTTAGAAGATCATGGAATGGAATTTAATCCATGTTTGAAATATTTCCTACTCATAATGAATGGCCTGGAGCTTGCATGAAGATTATCAATAGATGAAATTCACCTACTGCATTCATGGTGACCATATCTTCTTTCATCATCCACCATTGAACATTGTAATTGGAATTGCACCCTTCAAATGAGCATTATTGTTTGGGTAGGAAAATTACATTTGATAAGTTGCAAGGGTCGAATCAGGTCATTAATGGCGACCTAGGAAGTTGTTGGAGTGTTCTAGAGTGTATTGCAGGAGTTTGGAAAATTGTGAAAATTTGATGTGGGATTGGACATATGAAGAGGAGGAATGAAGTATAGAAGCATCATGGGAAAATTTTATGAAATGGAAGGGAATGAGTGATTTGGTCATTAGAAAAAATGTGGAATTTTTTCATGGGACCATATGTGGGAAGGGAGGCTACCAAGTGAATTTAGCAACCTTATGGAGAAACCATGTAGAATTGAAGGTGGGAATCAGATGAAGGAAGTGGAGGGAAACTGATGAAGGAAATTTAGAAAGTTTTTAGGTTTCTACAAAGGAAGTAAATGAGTGTTTGAGAGATGTGGGGAAATGTAGGGAAAATTTGGATGCGTAATTAGATGTTAGGACAGGATATGAAGTGAAGGGAAGACATCCTGAAGTCTAAGGAGGAAAATCTACAAAGAGGAAACTAGAAGATGCAAAGGTGTGGGAATTCGACATAGAACCAGATGTAAGAAGTGGATAGAGGACATGAGGTGAACATATCTAGTTTGGAAGGGAAATTTTCTAGAGTAGAGGAAAAGGAAGTAGGCTGAAGTAAAAGTTTATAGAAAAAAGGAAGGGGATGGGAGGATAAGATATTGAAGCTTGAAATGTGAAGTATAGTAGCCAAGTGAGATTTTGAAAACTAGAGGAAATGGGCAATGTGAAAAAGACTAAGGGCCTGATAATATTAAGCAAAACTTTTACGTGGAATAGGAGGTGGATATAGGATATTGAACAAGCAGAATACATCCGATAGCTTGTCAGAAACCTACAAAATAGAAGAAATGAAGGAAATAGAGGAAGTGAAGGATCCAATGAAGTTCAATGGAACTTTTATGTGGGAAATGAAGAAGGAATCAGATGGGAGGTGAAGGGATCATGTTCAGTAGCACCTAGAAAGTCTACAAATTCATAGAAACACTAGAAAATGACTTAGAACTTCCCAGACTTAGAATATTTTTTTATTCTTTGCAACTTCAACACATGAGGGGGACATGGGGATGGAAAAAGATAATTCCAAGGTAGGATTTGATCAAGGGAGGGCCCATTAGAGGATTTCTTAGATCGGTTATCTATGATGGGCTAAACAAGGTTAAGTGTACAAAATGGACAATGACTTATATGATTTTTTGTATTTTAAAGTTGGGTCCCAACACTTTCTATACTAGTCTAGCTACTATATTTATTTACAATATTGGCCAAGGCTACAAGCCATGAAAACATTGCATTATCAATATTTTATATGCCTATATTAAGATGTTGGAGATAACAAATTATATTATACTATTTCAGCTTTTTCATCTTCTAGTTTGATGAAGATCTTGATCCATACAAGTTTTTAAAATCCTCAACCAACCCTTTGTGACATGAGAAAAAAATCATCCTATAGTTGGGTTGTGTGTCTTTAGTTGAGGACATAAACTTCTATTTCATTTCCACCTTGGTCCAAATATCTAGAGAAGTTGAATGATTAGTTGTAGAAGTAATTGTCCTCAATACATCAGAAGTGGAATGCACATATGTGTTATCTAAAGAGGAGAACCCCCAACCATAGAGGGGATTTGTGAAGAAACATGGCCACTAGGATGGGGAGTGTTGTCATACATAAGAGAAGAGGTAGATGGCGAGTTTGAAGAAGTAGAAGAGGCATCATAAAAAATAATTTTCTCATATTTGGAGTCAATCATTGAGTGTTTTAGCTCTACACTTTTCCACTAGGTGGTTGTGCTTGTGGAGATAGAGCACAATTGTGAAGGAGAGGCAATACCTTCATAATCAAGTTGTTGAATCCTCTCCCTATTCCAAACTTTTAAGCACATTTCAGCAAGTAGGTGAAGTGGTAGGCCATCTAACTCACATCAAGAATAGAAATAAAATTGTCTAAATATTTTTTTGATGGATGAGAGATGTTTCTCTATCTAGAATTGGAGTGGGAGGTTTAGTAGCCTAACCCAAAATGGAGAAAGAGGGAATGATTTTGTAAAGGGTTTAAAATTAGGGTGCCAAGGTTTAGTTCCTAGAAGAGCCTTATCCCAAAACCAAGGGCCATTACTAATTAGGGCATCTCTATCCTTGATGGATAAAATGTGTTTATCAAATGGTTGAACTTGATATAAGAATGTGTTTTCTCTATTCCTTATATAGTCATATATTGTGTTGAATATGATAGATGCCAAATCCAAAAACCCACCTTTAGCACATGACAAAATATTTAGATCCTTTTAAACGAAAAGTTTCCAATGAGTACTCAACCAATCATGCAATGCAACCAAGTTGGGCCAAACAAATTGAAATTTACAAAAACGGTAAGTTGTTTTAACTTATTTTCATGCTTGGTGACATTTTCCAAACACAATCATAGGGATTTGATTTGCATGGGTGCCTTCAATGGTCATGGGATTTGATTTTGGGTTATCTAAAAAGGCTTGGTTAAGTCATGCTCTACTAGGCAGGTTTGAGAAACTAAAGGTAGAGAAGTTATTATGACACTAGAGATATAATCCCTCTCACATGAAACCTTTACATTTGATCCAATGTGCAACCTGACACCATTTAAACCCATATGGGGAGCACCAACAAGGACATGGAGAGATTTCATAGAAGCATGAAGATATCTCTTTTTAATAGGGAAAGATCCCTACAACAACTATTCCCATTGGACTTCACATTGTTAGGAACACCTTCACCTAATGTTAGAAAATCTATAGGAGAAAAAGATAGAGGCAAAACCCTAGAGGTATGGTCATCACAGTGGATGGAGGGTGAGTGGAAAAAGGGTAGCAATTTTTCATAGTAACATGTTCCAATAGAAGAAAATGTTAACCATGTTGGCACCCTATTTTTCTTGCTTCCAATCCTACAAATTTGTGTTGAAATCAGCTAAGTCCTTCCTTAAAAACCCATCTTTTATACCCAATCTAAGATTACTTTAAATGGGTGCTATTCATGAAATTTATAGGTTGATCCCTCAAGTCATTGTGGTGCCTTAGAAATTTGTTTAAGTCTGGTTTAATGGCTAAGTGTTTCACAGTTGGAAAATATTTTGAAAATGCCTAAGTTTTATTTTATCAACAAGTTTGATGGTTCGTGAACTTGCTGATTTCTAGTGTTTTCTTCCTTTTGCCTTCTTCATTATGTTTTGTCAAACTGTTAGTCAGTGAATCAGCCGGTTCATGAACTGTCGATTTTGTTGACTAACATTCTGGAAGGTTTGCAAGTTTGTCTTTGGGCTGATAAGAGGAGAAGGAAGATAGAAGAGAACAAAACTAAGCCTTGGTCGACAAAGTTAGAGGTTTGCAAACTTGGAAGTTCACCAATAAGCCAAGGATTTGACATGAAAAAAGGAAAAGTGAAAATTTTCTAAGGCAAAGAAAGCAAAGTTGAAGTGTTATCAGAAAACTTGGAGGTTTGCGAACCTTCAAGTTCACCGACAAAGGGTTTTGTCGATAAAGAAAAAGATGCAAGGGAAAGAAAAGATAAAGAAGCATGCCTTTGTCACAAAAATGAATAGTTTGTGAGCCAAAAGGTTTTTTGATAGCAGAGACTGCCAACAGAAAGGAGGATAAGGCAAAAAAAGAACTAACAAGAAAATTAGTGAACCTTCAAGTTCGCTAATTTCAAAGTTTGTCGATAAGGCAGAAAAGAGGTTGATAGGCAAAGCTAAAGTGCAAATAAGTAAAGGAGAGGAAAGGAAGATGATTCCATGGGTTTGTAATGGAGAAAATTCACTGATATGGTAAAGTAAAATCAAATGTAATAATTGAGGGAGAGAATTGAAATGTTAAATGTAAAGCATGTAGTGAAGATGTAATAGTTTAAAATATTTTAAAGTAAGTTTTAAAATATTTTGAAGTGTTGTAAAGGCTTTATGCATATACTTTCGGTGGGATTTTATTTTAAAAATGCCCATCTATTCCCTGGTTTCCATAAATGCAAACTTGATGAAGATGTACAAGTGGGTGGCGAGTAGGTGGAATTAGTTGCAGGAAGTAATGAAAGATTGGTGAGAGTTAATGATGGTGCAAGAGGGCAGGTAATTGGCTCCCAACTGCTGCATTAACTTTCCCCTATATATGCATGTTTCAAAGATAATATACAGGTTGATTGCTTTGGCATTTTCCAGATGATTCATGCAACATAGCTAGGGTTTCCTCCATTGTAACAACTTCAGATCTTCAGGGGGAGCTTCTGTAAATGATATTGATAAATCATTGACAAATTTGTGAGTAGAATCATTTGTCTCCATTACTGTAGGTATTCATTTAGGGAATTTATGGTTCACTACAAGATTCATCTTGCCACATTTTGTGGCGTGATTGTAATCTTCATTTGAAGGGTTTGACATGCCCATAATATATTGCATGTTTGTGATAACCATTTTAAGATTGCATATGAATGAATGATGTGTGGGAAGGGATAGATGAGTATGTTTGGTTCTATTCTCAAATTTCACGCACCTGGATGTTCTAGTTAGGCAACTTAATATTACTTCATTGTTGTTTTTCCCTTTAAATTTGTAGACTCTGTAACCCATTGAAGACAATAGTCTAAATAATGTTTTGATCACCTAAACAATTTATAATTCAAACAGATGTACCTAGTGTGAGGTAGGAGTAACCAAATCTGTATGTCTTGCATGACCCACGTTATAAACAGGGAGCTATTTCAAGTAAATATAAATGAATCTATTTTACAAGGGTCATACATGCATATTTATATCAGCTATATAGGGGTTTTGTGACAACCAGTTGTTCTTGGTTTAGTGACACCTTTAGGGCCAAGACAACAAATTGGGTTTAGTTGTCCATTAGTTTTTAGTTGTCCATCTTGTTTGAAATCAATACTTGTTAAGCTATCTGCCCTTGGAATATCCCTCCAGAGCCTAAGCTGAGCTCAAAGTGTAGAGGAGCATACCAACTCATGTAAGTTGGCCCAAATCACCCTTAACCTGTTGATAAACCCCTTTCAATCATCCTTATGACACCCCTGGCCTAGGTGATTGTGAAATGTTTTAGGGTTTCAGGTTGCAGTCATTTTGGGCACCAACAAACCCTAAAATATAATTTAATTATAATCATAGTGCCATTTACTTATATATAAATTTTGATGAATTTTTTTTTTGTTCATAATTAGGTTGGCTAGAATAACACCTACTTTTTTTTCAAAAAACTTAATTAGCATCTCTTTAAAATATCTGATTCTCATCAAATTAATTTGAAATTTTTCAAAAAAATACTAGTTGTTAAACAACGCTCAATTTCCTACTACTTTTTTTTCAAATTTGTAGATAACTCTTCCAATTTGTCACATTAAGTTACCTAAGTCTGTTTTTTAGCATTTTGTTGTCACTTAAAGGTGTTGTTTGGCCCATGATGATTTTTTCACTCACGCACATGCACATGCATTTCATGTTTGTTGGTTATTCAATGTGAGTTTTGTCTTTTTCTTAGAGTTCTATGTCTACTTTTATGTTCTCTCGTAAAGATGTTTTTATTTTTTGTTCTCTATTGATCATGTATGTAGATGTGTGTATATTATATGTAATTCAATGTAATGTCTTTTTCATGGTTGTTTGCATATAAATGCAAATTTAAAGAATTAAATAACTTAGTATAGTTTAGAATGAATCCTTTTGTTTTAATGCAAGCAAATAAATAAAATATATGTCTATGACTTAAAATGTTACTATTTTTAAAATATGTAATGTGTGAATTGTTTGTGAATTTGCATATAGAACAATTTTATAAAGGAGTTAATTTTGGGTTGAAAGATTACATATAAGTTTTTCCATTTATTTTTCTTCAAAGTTATATATAAATATCTATATAGTTAGATACCGAACATATATGGGGAAGGCTAGACAATTCTTTTCTCATTTTTTAATATACAAATTAGAGATTTGCCTTTTGATGTCTTTTAGGGCAAATAGGTTTGTAAGATATGTTTTTGGATTTAAAATAAACTCTACAAGATTTATTTGAATTTTTTAAAATATTTGTTGTAGGTAAATCTATAATTGGTAGACTAACGAGCCCATTAATTTGAACAGTGTAATAGGGGGTGATCCTAACATTTGTCATTCTATGGGGAAAAACAAAGAAGTTAGTAGAAAATAATATTAGATGAAGAAGAGCAATTGGGAAGTCTTCAAAAAGCATCAATATAAACACACCTACCACATGGATATTCAGAATCTCTTTTAGTTATGGATGACTCTCATCTATTTATAGGATGAAATTTGAAAACATGATGCACTCACTATATGTATGCAAGCAATTAAACAAATCCATCAAATATTAAATCAATTTACAACATCTATTGATGTGAACAAAATAAATACATTTTAATGTTTTTGGATTTATATTCAAAGTTGTTACATTATATTAATTTAGTTTATAATTAATGCTCATCTCTTTCTTAACACATTATACAATTGGTTGTTTCTTTAATATATTCAAGTCGCACCTTGCATAGAATCATGTCTCCTTCAATCGCCATAGTAAAACTACAACCTTTCACACCTACTACACTTGTAGTTTATATATGTTCATCTTACATCTATTAGCATGCCCATTACATCTTCAACTACAATTTATAGTTGAATATAAACTTAAACTAAACTTGAATTGGACACATAATCCATTCTAAATAAATGAAGCATGTGGATGAAAAATTTACCGGAAGTAAAAATGAAAGCACGAGAACTGGGACTGCAAAGGCTGATATAACAACACATGGTAAAAGGTATGGAAATCTACAAATTCACAGTTCAAAACATTTTTTTTAGTAAAATTTACAAATATAATTATTGATTCACATATAGAAATTTCAATAAAAATTAGAAACTATCAAAATGTAAATGAGTAAATTTACCTTCCCCAAATAGAATCCGTTGAGAAAATGTATGGGTATTTTTGTGTAGGCTATATCCAACATAAAACAATAACCATTAATAATTGATGTTAAAGTAAATTGGTCAAAATATTAAACTAATGTACATTTTAAATACAATATTATATCATATCTTAATAAACTATTCTATTGTTTTATTTATATTAATTACTTTTATCATGAATTATATTTTTTAATTTAATTTATCACATTTTAAAAATATAAATTTGTTTATTTTTTAATAATTAATATTAAATCTATTTATCTTCATTTTAATTTGATAAAATAATCAAAATATTATTTTATAATATTACATTATCCTTAAACTATTAGTAAGAAAATCTATAAATGACATAATATCACTTTGAGAGAAATAGAGTCCTAAATAACTTTTTTTAATAAGATTTATAAAGGACACAACTTCATATTCAATTTACATAAATTTTATCGAAAATGTATAATAATTTTTAATTATTAATGATATTTATTTATAAGGATGAAAAGTGTATTTTTCCATTTTGGATTCATAAATAGTATATAATTGGGGCATGTTTCTATACAAAAATTGACAATTAATTAAAGACTTGATTGAACTTGACTTTGTAAATTCCAATGATCTAAATCTGATTTACAGATTTCTCTATTCCTTAACTTGAGTTGAATCTGTGGGTTTTGAACTTGGTTTAGAACCACTACATTTTTTACCATTAAACTTTCAAATTTAAATTTGATTATGAGCCCAAGTTTAACCCCTTCCAACTAATCATTACTTATCAACTTAAGTATGAAATGTTTAAACATGTATGTTAGAACATTGTATATGAAGACAAACTCTAACTAATTTATCCATCAATCTCTTATTCAATCATCACATTATCACTTAAAAAATAACATTGCAAACATCTAAAATTATAAAGACATCTCACTTTACTTTATAAACATCTTTTATAAATTTAATTTATTTCATAAACTCACTATTTTTTAAACATACTTTATAAATGATTTATCTCAAAAGCTTACTTTACATGTTTTATCTTGCCTTTTTTGGCTTTATAAATTTAAGATATTTCATAAGAGTGACTTTATAAATTTAATTCAACTTAATTTTTAAGAGTTAGTTCACATGGAACTCTTATATGACTTAATTTTAAAACATGTAAGGGTAATAGTAATCTTAAATATTTGTTTAAGTTCCTTCTTAATGAGAGATTAAATCCCATCCTGTGGATAGAATTATCCTACACTTTAAGATATAAGACAATTTTTAAAAAACTCTAAAATCTTTATAACTTTTTATAAAAAAAAATAACTTATAAAAATAGTTCTTGCTCATATAGAGCTCATTATGCAAGAAAGAAGAGAGCTCATTATGCAAGGAAGAAGAAGAGTAGAGGTGAGAGGAATGGGAAGAGGCCCTTCCATGTCTTTCTTCTCTTCTATCTCCTCTCCATAACATAGTTAGGTTAAGGTGTTCTATTTTATTGAATTTTATTTTCTTATTCTCTCTCATTTTTTAGAATGTTAGGGTTGAGTTTTGATGAAGAAGTTATATTTTTCTTATTTTATTTATCATTATTATTTTTATCTAATTTATTAGGATTGTAGTCATAGTTGTAAGTTTTTACTTGTTGAGATTTTCAAGTGGGAAGGATCCAAAACAATAAGGAAAACAAATCATTTTGTTGTAGTGTTTTGCTATCTCCATAAAATAAACCATGATAGAAATGTTATATTTTATTTCTATTTAAGCAATGTTTAACCAATTTACATAAATATTTTTATCAATTTATTTGATTTCCACGTTTTATTTTAGTCTATCAATCTACAATGTACAATATATGTACTCAACTCGATGGGGCATTTTACATCATTTGATCTATTTAAATTTAAATGAGTTCATGCATGTGTAGATGGAGGAGGCCACATCAATTTCAACTCCTCAATAATCCTATGCATTATGATTTCACTCTCAAGTTTTACATAATGTCATGATTGTGTTTATTAAGAAGGTAATGCTCTGATCCAACTCCTTGAGAATCAAGTACACATCATGTTTTCATTTTTCACTCATGTTTGCATAGATTGAGGGGGGGACACTTGTTCCAACTCCTTGAAAACCATACATATCACATCTTATTTTTTTGTGCATGTTTGTATAGATTGAGGGGGCCACACTGTTTCCAATCCTTAGACAACCGTATATATCAAGGCACCTTTCTTTTTCTCAACTGTTTATATGGCTTCATAGGGGCCAGTTCAGTCACATACTCATGACTCCATTTCTAAACTCAGACCTCACATTTTGTTTCTCTTTTCACACTAGATAGATTGCACACTAACTAAGATGAAAAAAATTAATGGTTATGATTTTATGCTACTAATTTTTCAATAGGTTCTACTAATTATTTAAGTGTGCAAATTAGGAGATGGTGCACTATCAAAAGTGTGGAAAAACTTGTTGGCAATGTTACAAGCCACTCCCATGTTTTAATTGGCACCATTATAACAATTTGAATTGCACATACATAATTGGTGCTAAGTGATCACTAATTCTTGCACCCATTTTGTAAGTGATAAATGAATTCACTTGAGTGATAGAAATATTGCACATGAAGTGTGCTACACTTTACACTAGAATTAGTTGCACGAGGCTTTGAGAACTAGGGCAAGGCACCTATAAAACCTGTTGGCAAGAGACACTATATGGATTCATGGTTGTTGTCATTGATGGCAACAAAGGTCATCCCACATATCCGCAAGTCATGATGTGTCTCTACCGAAAGTTAGAATGAAGGTTGTTGTGGTCCGGTAAACAAGAACAGAGCATATGGCAAGGTCCGACAGATTGGTCTGGATCTCTCAGAGGAAGTGTCTTGGTGCAGTGCGGATTTGGGGAAGTCAAGAGGACTACCTTGAGTGGTATATTCCAAGGATTTAGCCTCCGGTGATGGACAAGGAAAAAGATATGAATAGTTGAGTACCGAATTCCTGAGAGACAGTGAAAACAGAGGAAGAACTGACTGACAGTGTATCAGACTACTTTCCGGATGTGTTACTGTTGATGATAAAGGTTGTGAAGGCATGAATCATGTTTGGCCGACATGATTAATGATATCTACAAGTATATGCTTGATCCGCATTGCTTGGTGAGCAAGGATTCAGCCGACAGAACAGAGTTTGTAAGAAACTAGACTGTTCCGGATGCCGACTAGAAAGGTGATGAAATTACTTGTGCGGATATATATAGAGGATGGATTTAGTTGTAAAGTGGGTGATTATGTGAAGAGAAATGCGAATAAGTGCAGAGCAGAGTAGAAGTAGCAAGAAAGATCCGGTATGTGAAAGGATAGCAGAATAAAGAACAGAGGAAAGATGAAGTGCAGCAGATCAGTGTACTGAGCCTAACCGGAACTGAACTCCAGCATATGCAGATGCTTCCAATCAGTTCAAGACTGTGATTCTTATCACTTTGTAGACAGTGTGTCTCCTTGTAGGCAGTGGGCCTCTTTGTGAGCAGTGTGCTCAGGCAGTGAGCCCTAATTGGCAAGTGCCATTTCTTTGTAATTTCCTATTCTTCTAACAGAGAATAATTTTTGGGTTAATCACCCCGTGGTTTTCTCCCTTAATAGGGTTTCCACGTCAAAAATACTGTGTCATGTGTTTCTTATTTCATGATAATGTTTTTGTGTTTAATTCAATACTGCACTAATTAATAAGAAAGTTCAAAAAGGGAAATAAGTAGGATAACTGATTCACCCCCCCCCTCTCAGTTATCAACAATTGGTATCAGAGCTAAGTTCCTCCTAATAGAGCCTAACAGCTTGAGGAAGATCTAGGAGTTCAAATGGATGCATATGGTTTAAGGGAGCAACTCAAGACTGCCCTTGAGGATCTTGAACAGTCAAATTCTGAAGTCAATGAATTAAAAGAAAGACTCAAACAGGCTGATGAATTCATGAGAGAATTAAAAGACAAATTAAGTCTCTCTATGAAAAAGAGAAAGGAGCTGCTCCAACAATTGGCAAGACAAAGTGAAGAAAGCAATACAAATGAAGAATTGACTGAGCAAACCAAGTTATGTGAAAAGTTATCAAAAGAAGTCATTATGTTAAGACATGAAATGGAATCAGGAACTATAAAGTTTACTCAAGAGATTGAAGAAAAAAGAAAGGCTGAAGACAATCTAAGACAATCTCTTAAAGAAAAATCAGAAGAATGCCACCAGATGGACAGGATTATCAGACATCTTGAATCTGATCTTGAAGATGCCAAAGATAATGAAGAAAAACTTGAGGATCAAATTGCCTCTCTCAAAAAAGATCTTCAAACAGCAAATGAATATAAAGAAAAATTCAAGATAAGTTCTGCCCAACTTGAAGTACTTCTTGGAAGTCAAAAGAGGACAGATGACAAGTATGGTTTGGGATATGAGAAAGGAGAAAGCTCCGGATCCGGTCTAAAGAATTTTGGATCAGAAAATCCAAGGAACAGGCCTAGAAGACCTCTGGTAAGACAGCCCAATGCTCAAAGATATCCATCTTTCAATGGATACTGCCACAGCTGCAACCACTTTGGTCACAAAGCTAATCAGTGCAAAAAAAGAATGAATCAGATTAATTCATCCTTCTCCGGACAGTGCTTTAACTGCAAAAGGTATGGACACAAATCCCATGAATGCAGAAATATGCAAGTAAACAACTCATTCAAAGGTAGATGCTTTACATGCAATAGAGTAGGTCACATGGCTAATCAATGCAAATCAAGAGGTTATCAGTCAAACATGCAAAGAAATGTTATTTGCCAAATCTGTAATAGGTCCGGTCATAATGCTAAAGTCTGCAGAAGCAAGAATCAGGACAAAAGAGGTCCGGTGTATAATCAGAATCAAGACAAGGGTAAACAAAAGATGAATGCGGATGAAGTTAGGAATCAGATGAGCAAGATTTGGGTGAAGAAAAGTTCAGAGAATGTAGAGGTTGGATCCGCACCAGACTCTGGTGCTGATAATTCTTCCGGAAATTAAAAAGTGAGCTCTGGCTCAGGGGGAGACTCAAAGAAAATCCTGTTCCCCCAGCCAATCAAGTGGTGCCGGATGTGGCACAAGATGCGGAGTAAAGGGTTTAAATATATAAGTCTTGAGATGATCCAGATAAGATTTCAGAGGTCCGCATGGAGATATGAAGAAGCTGTGATCGATCAAGTAAGACCTGTTCCGAGAGATGCTCCGGTATGACAGAGGATTACAAAAAGGTCCGGAGAGATCCGGAAGTGCATTGTCTCATTCTGCGGATTGGACAGAGTGTTTTGGGATATTCTTGTAATGTGTCACCTCGATTTATTCATGATTGAAAGATCCGGATGATGTTCACAGATCAGGACTGATCCGGGATACTCCAAGCTATCCGGATAAGGCAAACCAGAATAATATAGGTCGAGCATTTATTGCCATCAGATATTAGGGTTTGCGGAGCAATATAAGGGATTTCTCAAAAGGCATTTGCTCATTCTGCACTCAAGAAGAAGCGAAAAGTGGAGCTCTGCAACAAGAATCATCAAGCACACCAAAGATCTCCTGCCGAAGTCATTGCATAAAGAAATCAATCCAACCACTCCGTGCAAACCGAAGGCGCATAAGGTATTCTCCGTTTTCATTATCTCACTGCAAATCTTTGAAGAAATGGCTACTCCAAATATAGTGAAAATCTCAGATAGGCCCCGACCTGAATTTAAGAAACATCCATACAAGTCATTAGAGGTAGATCCCTTAGGAGCATTTTCCAGTGTTCCTCACGGAGTTTTACATACAGAAGACATTAGGGTTTACATACATGCAAGCATTGAGGAATTTGGGGAATTCAAATTAAGAGATCTCTATCACAAGCAACTGATAGACAATGCTTTTGAGCTTAAACCAGAGTATAAGGGTATCCAGAAGAAACAATTTGAGCAATTTATTCATTTCCCCTGCTTTGAAGAAGATGAATGGGTCCGGTATGTACTGAGCAGGATGCATGACAACTTCCTATGGCTGGATAGACCCTGCAAGATCACAAAAGAGGCAATTAGAGCAGTAACTGGTCTATACTCTTCCGGAGGGATACCTATCCTCAAATCTATCAAAAATAACATTGTAACTGAGGCCACCGGATCAAAATTTGATAAGAGGGCAATGACCATTGAAGATATTTCTGATCCGGATATCAAGTATGTGTCCATGATAATAGGATACAAGATCTATCACTCCAGCAGGGAGAATTCTGTATCCGGAACTGCAGTATATACTACCTATGAGATGCTAAGGAAGAATGCAGAATATGATCTCTGTGAACTGCTCTTAAGCCAATTAATGGAAAATATACAGAAAATCAAGAAGGACAAGAAGAATTCCTTTAAGTATGGTACTCTTATTGTATGTCTATTCTTCTACTTCATGAATGAGCTGCCCGGATCAAGTGGATGGGTATGGCAGAATGACAAACCTGTTGTAGTCCAAATAAGAGACTATCTACATGGGCTTGGGGATGCCAAAGCGAGAAATACAGCCCTATGGGGATACTTCAAAAACTTTCAAAGCATGATGCAAGCAAGAGAGAGAATTTCCCAGTCTCTTGTTGAAAAATACAAAGACTCAGTGTGCTTTATGGTGGACACTGATCAGTGCCTAATGGAGGCAGTGGAGCCAAGGACTGTCTGGATCATGCCCATGGGGTATGAAGTGGATGAACAGATAGTGGAGCTGCATGTTCAACACATGCTAAGTCAGCCCAAAGATCCAAAGGCAGAAAGGTTTGGAACCTTTGAGGAGCTGAGTGTAAAGATCCATGTAGAACTCAGGGAACCTGAGATAAAGAGAAAGGTGAGAAAAGAAGTAGAGCATATTGCTCAAGGCCTAGGCATCTCAAAAGAGGCACTTAATGCTAGCCGGGAAAAGAGGAGGAAGGCTGAGGAAGAAAAGAAAAGTAAAGAAAGTGTTCCGGTTGAAACTTCCACCCGGACTAGATCATCAAAAAGATCTGCACCCCCCACAACCAAAAGCTCAAAACCGGAAGTCCAGGCATCCGGTAAAAGATCTAAGACAAAAGCCACAAGGGCTTATGAAAGTCAAAAGGATGAAGAGGAAACAGAGTCAGAT
Source organism: Cunninghamia lanceolata (assembly GCA_027924645.1). Classification (NCBI taxonomy): domain Eukaryota; kingdom Viridiplantae; phylum Streptophyta; class Pinopsida; order Cupressales; family Cupressaceae; genus Cunninghamia; species Cunninghamia lanceolata. Next base: position 5,146,698 of record BSBN01000161.1, read on the forward strand.
GAGGGAGTAAAAGAAATAAAGAAGCAGAAGAAGAAAGGATCCGGCAAACCCTCCACAGGCCAAGACAAGGATGAAATGGCAGAGGTATCTGTTGAAAAGCCCACTCTGTCTCTAGAGAGTGTAATCAAGTCGGTTACGGTGGATGGAAACCTTCAACCAATGACTGAATTTTATGATGACTACAATGAGGCTGACCAAAAGATTCTGCAGGAAGCCACAGTCAAATATCTGAACATATACAATAAGGCTTTCATTGAGATCATATCTCTTATTCCTAAAAGCCTAGAAAAGGAATTAGAAATAAGAAAGAATAATGCTCATGCAAAAGATCTTGAGATCCGGGAGCAGATAGCTATTCAGCTATATCCTCAAATTGATCCCAAGACAATGAACATAATCTTCAAAGACTGCAAAGATGAGTTCAGAAGTAAAGCCAGGATGAATCAACTCATGCTTGGTGAGACTGACAAAGTGGCCAAAGAGACAGAAGAGATCCTCCGGAAGGCCTTCAAAAGGTTCAATCTTCCTGTTGTAGAGGACTTAGGTGCAGAAACAGCTGTGGACTTGGAACCCTCTGCTCCAGAAGAAGTGGCCTATGAACAAGCTAGCATCTCTCCTCCGGTTTCCCCTACAGTCTCCGGATCCAAAGAAGAAGAGAAATTACAGGAGAAGGAAGCAGTGGTGAAAGATAAAGAGGTTGACAGTTCCAAGACTGTAGAAGAAAAGAAACATCTGTCTCCGGCAAGAGACACTGCACAAACTGTTCAACAATTTTTGAGCAAAGAAACTTTAGAGATTGATGAACCGGAGCTTCTAAAAGGCCCATTCGACTTTGACTCTCTCTCTCCGGTACAAACAATGAAGATAGCTTCATTTGCAAATGCCGAGGCAAATGAAAAACTCCTGAAGTCTCATATGGAAGACTGTGAGTTGATAGAGACTGCTTCCGGAGTACTTGTAAAGATTATGCCATCAATCCAGATAGATCCGACAGCCTCCTCTTCCGGTAATCTAAAAACCTTAGTCAGCAGTGTTGATACACATTTTAATTCTCTAGAAAAATCAGCTGAAGAAAAGGTCCGGAAGGAATTTTTGGATAAAAGATTTTCAGAAGTATTAGGATTAATCTCTACCGATAGGAAAATTATGAGTATTGGAATAAAGAGCTTAGAAAATGCTCTTAAGGATGGCGGTGACATTTACAAATTTTGTATATCTTGGTCAAAGGCAACAGCACAAATTGATAAGAAAATAAAAGAGGAACAGGACAAACTACAAAGTTTATCTCAAAGTTTTGATCCTCTCTCTTCCTCCATAATAAATCAAGAATGTCAGACTATTGCAGTCTTGAATGAAATAAAGAATCTTGAGAAAGAAAGGAAGAATATCACTAACCGGATGGGAGAACTTAGAAGGATTATAATCCCTAAGTTAGAAACTATGCATGAGGCCATCAGTGATGCTCAGACCACCGCCCAAACAAATGATCCGACAGATCTCAAGAGGGCAGAAGCTTTTGCATTTTTGTTGAGTGGTCACATCTCAATTTTGGAAAGAATGAAGCTAAGTTGGGCTACAGAACTGATCCAATTGAAGACATCCTTTGCAGACATTCTTCAGTATATGTGAGTATGTAAATATGCGGCTATGTATAGAAAATTTTTAAAAATTTTGGTGTGCGGACCCTACCCTTTGCCATTGATGTCAAAGGGGGAGTGAGAAGCAGTGAAAAATGAGGAATCTAACTAAGGGGGAGTTCCGAAAATTATATATAAATATAGAGCATCAGCCAAGGGGGAGCATAGTGTAAACACTTAGTCATTTTTCACTAAATGTTGCCATCAATGCCAAAGGGGGAGATTGTTGGCAAGAGACACTATATGGATTCATGGTTGTTGTCATTGATGGCAACAAAGGTCATCCCACATATCCGCAAGTCATGATGTGTCTCTACCGGAAGTTAGAATGAAGGTTGTTGTGGTCCGGTAAACAAGAATAGAGCATATGGCAAGGTCTGACAGATTGGTCCGGATCTCTCAGAGGAAGTGTCTTGGTGCAGTGCGGATTTGGGGAAGTCAAGAGGACTACCTTGAGTGGTATATTCCAAGGATTTAGCCTCCGGTGATGGACAAGGAAAAAGATATGAATAGTTGAGTACCGGATTCCTGAGAGATAGTGAAAACAGAGAAAGAACTGACTGACAGTGTATCAGACTACTTTCCGGATGTGTTACTGTTGATGATAAAGGTTGTGAAGGAATGAATCATGTTTGGCCGACATGATTAATGATATCTACAAGTATATGCTTGATCCGCATTGCTTGGTGAGCAAGGATTCAGCCGACAGAACAGAGTTTGTAAGAAACTAGACTGTTCCGGATGCCGACTAGAAAGGTGATGAAATTACTTGTGCGGATATATATAGAGGATGGATTTAGTTGTGAAGTGGGTGATTATGTGAAGAGAAATGTGAATAAGTGCAGAGCAGAGTAGAAGTAGCAAGAAAGATCCGGTATGTGAAAGGATAGCAGAATAAAGAACAGAGGAAAGATGAAGTGCAGCAGATCAGTGTACTGAGCCTAACCGGAACTGAACTCCAGCATATGCAGATGCTTCCAATCAGTTCAAGACTGTGATTCTTATCACTTTGTAGACAGTGTGTCTCCTTGTAGGCAGTGGGCCTCTTTGTGAGCAGTGTGCTCGGGCAGTGAGCCCTAATTGGCAAGTGCCATTTCTTTGTAATTTCCTATTCTTCTAACAGAGAATAATTTTTGGGTTAATCACCCCATGGTTTTCTCCCTTAACAGGGTTTCCACGTCAAAAATACTGTGTCATGTGTTTCTTATTTCATGATAATGTTTTTGTGTTTAATTCAATGCTGCACTAATTAATAAGAAAGTTCAAAAAGGGAAATAAGTAGGATAACTGATTCACCCCCCCCCCCCTCTCAGTTATCAACAAAACCTTGTATTATAATAGTAATTATAGACATGAATTAACATCTAAATGCATAGATTAACCTTTTACTGTTCATTTGTTATATTTAGATTTGCACATGTTTATCTATTTAGTAAGCTTTAATTGTAGTTTTGTATAGTCAATTATTTTTACTAGTAGTGCAATGCATGGGTTTCTAATGAAGGTGTTCAACCCTTATCGTGCTTTGGGTGAGACCCATGATTGTAAGATAGCACACATAGTAGCTACATCGATACATTAACCTTAGTAAGAGGAAATTTAGGAATGACTCCTATAGTTAACACTTTGGTTCTATTGTCAAGATCTTCTATGAAGTTAATATGTGTTGTTCAAGAGAATGCCTTGGCAAGTAACACATGACAAATCCGCATGTGGCTTTCATGCAAAGTGGAGGATTTCATTGAAGTTGAAATACCTACTGGTGTAAAGATTCATTAATGGCAAGAGAAGGAGCTATTTGGTGATGACCTATATGAAAAATTTTGGGTCAAATTTCCTATGCACTTATTTGACTAGTTATCTAGATGGCTTTGTTAATACAAGAGTGTTTGCCATTAGCTTATTACTTGGATGCCTAAGTTAGTGTCTCAGCTAAACTATTTTGATCTAATATGGATGTGTGTTGTGGAGATATTTGTAAAAGGTGTCATTGATTCCAACATTCTTCAATTTGCGGTATCAACCTACTCTTTGGTCAAGGAATCTTTGAGTAAGTTCTTAACTCTTTCACATTGCAAATTGTTTAAATAAATTTCACTATGGGTGAAAATGTTTCTATTAGAAAATTGTGTTGAAGCACTTTCAACAGAGTAATCCCCTACCATGCCAAAGGGTGTGTGGTCAATGACATGGCTAGTTCATGAAGCAACATGCAAGATGGCTATGGAGATTCATAATAGTACTAAGCAAAATGCATGTTGGGAGCATTTTATGAGGTGACAAGAGGTTATTTTATCCAAAGTGATGGCTAAGGGACCTAGTAAGGCACACCGTGCGTAAATGAAGAAACACAAGTGTGAAAGCATTGATAATGAAGATCACATAGAGATGTCTTTTAAAGATGGATAGGTCAAGAGCACCTTTGTAAAGATTGACACCTTGCTGAATGGAACCCCAATTTATGGACCAAAAGTTACTGTTGTTGAGGTTAAATATATGCACTCAAATGGTGATGAATTGCCATGTTGCATGAGACCACTGTCCTACATGGATATGGTCCAAAGAAGAGTATACTCAAGTAATTATGAAGAAGCATGCAAATTTACAGCATGCACACTTCGACAGCAAACCAAGAAAGGTAGTCTAGAAGAGGTATTTGAACTTCGTTATAAATATATTTGTAATAATAAATTCATAATAACATGTTTTCTAACTCAAATATTTTCTTGATCTACTACTTTGCAAGTAGACAAGTTAATTGTTTAGACATTAATAGTCACACATACTAACAACATGAAAAATCCCATAATCATTTATAAGTGTGGCCTCACCACTATGAATCTCTACACTAGAAATGAAGATGCTTCCAAGCATTAGAACAAACATGATATCACTTAGAGGGTGTGTTGGTAATCATTTATGTTTAGGGTTTTAGGCTCGAGCTGCTGGTGGTGCCTACATAAGTATTCAGGTTTTAAGCATTTAAATATGCAGGCACCTTCCCAAAATTCAAAAATTTCTAACACTTTTGGCCTCTGTAGTTGTAAAAAATGCCAAAATCAGTTAAGGTGCAAGTGTCTTTGTATATACAAAGGTGTTTGTATATACATACATGTCAAAATATGCATTGGCAAGTCAGAAATCTCTTTCGCCCTTTGAAAAATAGAGTTAGGTGCATTTATGATTGTATATCGGGCTCTAAAAGGTGCATATACAAAGGGGGAATTTTTCGCAGATTCTGGGGAATATTCTCGCTTTGTATATCAGGTCATATACAAAGCAATGTATACAAGGGCATGCTAATATACAATTGCTATAGTGGTGAGCAGAAGATACATTCCCAGAATATTCTGTTGAAGATACCACAGTTGTATATTAGAGGTTTGTATATTTACGGATGCAAGCGAAACATACAAAGGTGCAAAGATGCATTTGCTACAGTGCAGCAGGGAAGATACATGAGGTAGGGCCTATGGGTATATACAAACGAGTTTTTATATTCGGCATACAAAGGAAATATACATGTGATGAGATACAAGTCAGATTCGAAAGGTTCTCCAATCTGGCTGATAAATGAGTTAGAATCCGTGACTTGTATATTTGCTTTTGTATGTGCAACATACAAAATGGAGGTACAAAGGAAGACATACAATCCGGACGCGATGAAGATTTCAAGTTGCTTCATAAACATTTGGGGTCCGTGGCGTGCATGTATATGGCGTTTGTACATGCCAATACGCAAAGAGGATATGCAAGGAAAGATAATGCAAAGCGGACCCGATGGTTGATTTTCAATTTGTTCTATGATGTTTTGGGGTCCGCCTTATATGAAGGGCAATTGTATATGCATATGTTCATGCATATACAGGGTGAAAAGGGCAAAATAAGGAAAGGAAAAGTCAGCGATAGGAGCATGAAGTGCCTACGTGGCATGTTTTCACTGGTTGGCGACTTTTCAAGGTATTTTGGAGCCGTTTATCTCAGTGATAGAATCAAAATTGATGGCTATCTTTCAATTTCGCTGTGGCGAAGGTTTTCTTTGTATGCGGCTGCATTTTTTTAAAGCGGGAAAACTTTAGATGTGTCCGTTGCTGCATTCCAGAAGAGGCTACGGGTAGCTGAAGCATTAATGGCAGAAATACAGCGGTATGGGTCGATGATGGATAGGTTAACCACCCGATTGATGATGAATGTCTTTGAGCGGTGGCTTAGATCCTGATTCCACCTGCTCTCTTCCTTTGCTTCCAGGCTGCATTCAATTTTGAGTGCCATTTCTCACGATGCATTGTATCTGGCAGATTTTTGATTAGCCTTGTAATTAATTTTGCTGAGTTCACAGTTTTGCTATAAAAAAGCAAACTATGTTACTCTTCTCTGGTTGTTGAAAACTTGGGCATTTTGGTGTAAGTAATGAAGAACAGGGCATGATCCTGGGTTGTTTTATCTTATTCTGGAGTTTATGAGTTGCATCATGAATGTATTTTGCACGTATGTTCAGTTTCATGTTGATATAGATGAAAAATGCTCTTATGCATGTGTTTATCTGTTTGTCTCCTTCGTTGCATGCATTTCCTTCTTTTGAATCTGGCTGCTAAGGGTTTCTCAGATTCTAGGGTATAAGTTTCTGTATCACATGCTTCATCTCTGACTTCCATTCAAGGAGTGGATTAAATTGTTTCAGGTTAAACATGGAGAAGGTTGTTTGTCAGCAGGGATATCTGTAAGTAGAGGTAGCTAAATACCCATTCTTGGGTGATGTTTGTAAGGCAAGCATCAAGCCAACCCCTTGAAACTTGAATGCTAGTTGTAAACCATCGTTTCATACGTCTAGTTGACTCCTTGCCCTGAGATAGGCACCGATCTGCTCCTGGGTTAGTAATTATGACCCAAAACCCCTTGTCTTGCATCCAAATCATCATATCCACCCTTTCATAACTTCCACCTATTAGTTGTAGGAGTAGGATTAGGACCCCTGCATGCTCTCATACATAACCAGACACATATGTCCAAGAATGTTGCCAACCTTGTGATTTGTCACACAAATCTTGGTCCCAAAATGAGAGTATTCTGCCTGTCATTAGAAAGCTAAATCTTTTTCTCATTTGGAGAGTAAATGTTACATCTTTATCAAATAGGGACACCCCCCTTAGTGCGGCAGAACCAGAAGTGAAGGGGAGGCAGCTTACGCAACCTCCCGTAATCTGTTGGCCGAATTTGCCCGTGCATTGGAACTGGCAAACCCTCTGCCAATTCAGAGAAAATAACCCACAGATTTTGGCGACTCTACTAAGGAGTTAATGAAAAAGAATAGTATCTGTGTGCCCATCCGAGTCACCAACAAATTTTGGCGACTCTGCTGGGTAGACAATGTCATATCCATGAAAGTTTGAGTCTAAAAGATTGAAAAATCAGACCTGGAGGTGCTTTGTTGCAGTAAAGGAAAAAGTTGTATGTGTGACTCTGCTGTGGGAGAACCCAGAAAGAAAGAAATCAATTTGCAGCTTCAGCCTGTTTGAAGCTCATTCCTTTGCTAAGGAGGTGGCGACTCTGCATAGGAAAGAACCTGATAAGACGACACCAAAGGTGTTAAATTTGCAGTTGCATCCAGGTATTTGTATAAGTTTTAAAAGTTCCCTATTTGGTGAAACAGCACTAGTTAAAAGGGAAATGTTAGTGAAAGATTGCATACTTTTGTGAGGACCTAGTTTGAATTTCAAAAGAAGTATGCAATATTGTTTAAAAGACTCATTTGGAGGACTTTAGGAAAGTTGAAACAATAGTTTGAATTTTAAGTGCCTAAAGTCATTGTTTAAAGAAAATCTAAGTTGAAAAGAGGGCTGCAAAAACGCATAATAATGTATAATTATCAGCCCCTGCTCCCTTGTGAGGTGTCAGATGTAATGATGTATAATAATAAATCCCAACCATGTAATAGAAGAAGTTTTAGCATTGACATATATAAGCCCATAAATTTTGATGGCATTTGTGGCTATCCAAATGCTTTTCCATCTAAAATCAGAAAGAATTTGCCCAAATTCAATGGTGCAAAGGATGAATCAGCTGAGAAACACTTGCAACAATTTATAAATGTTGTAGATGATTTTAAGATTGACCATGAAGATGTAGTTATGAGATTATTTGTTCAATCTCTAGATGGAGATGCAAGGGACTGGTTCTTCTATCTTCTAGCTTACTCTGTCAGCTCTTGGCATGATTTTAAATTTGCATTTCTAGAACAATATGGTGAAAGAATTTCTGATTATGCAGTTATTAGTAATTTTATATATATCCATATTGAAGAGGATGAGTTGATTCCAGCCTTTAACCTCATATTTATGAGGACATTGAATAGAATTCTAGAATACATGAGACCTAATGATGCACTGTGCCTAGTTGTCTATTTGGGAGCATTTGATAGGAAAATGAGCTATAGATTGAGAGATAAAGAGCCCACCACATTGCATCAGGCACGACAGTTTGCAATAGACATTGAAAATAACTGGAGGTATGGGATTCAAAAAGGGTATTTCTCTAAAAAAATTTGCTGCCCTATAGTCCCAAATGTTAATGAGGGATATAATCTAAATGTTGAAGATGAATGTCAAAGTGCTAACACCCATGCTGTCCCAGTTTTTGCATCATTGCAAGTTGATGATGTTTCTGTTATAGAGGAGGATGTCCTGATTTGCCCAACAAATGAAGTTGATAATAATATTTTTTCAAATAATATTTGCATTCCAGTCCTAAACAAAGAGCATTCATGCTTAAATGATCTAGTTGTGCAGAGTAGTGATCATATGGATCAAGAGTCAATATCAGTTTCATCAGGAAGCACTAGAGGGCTAGAAAATGATGCAGATAGTTCAACTTCAGAGTGCATTGAAGTAGCATAAATTTTGTATGTGGGGCAATCAGATGTTAAAGATGATAAAGATGATATCCATGACCAGTTCATGGATTAGGTTTGTTCTTCTTATGACTCTAGGTCTGATAATGATGAAAAAGAAATGGATTGTCATGAAGAAGAAACAGAGACCTTTGCAATGAATATGAATCCCCTTTATGATGAGCCTACGGATGCATTTGACATTGTGAGTCCTGACATTCATTGGTGCAGAATTAACCCTCTATTTGAAAATGATGATACTGATTTGCAAACTATGGATGATAAATACTTAGCATCAGTTGTTTAAGACATATGTAGTGATGGCAATAGGTGTGTAGATCAGGATTTATTTTCAATGTCAATGAATGATATAAATGATAGTGAGGGTCTCATATTTTCTGAGTGTTTTCAGTTTTTAGATCAACTAGATGAGTGCCTGGTTATGTGTAACAGTCACGTAAATGATAAGGAATGCCAAGAGCAATATGATATACTATTTATGGAATATAACATACATATGTTACCTAATGCTGAAGAATATTATAATGTGTATGGTTATATGTCTGGTTGTAAGGTGCAGAGTGACAGAGGCAGTACTAACAGGGGCAAGGTTTCAAAAACGGTAAAGCGTGTAATTGATCAGATCAGCTTATGGGCAGATTGTTTTAATGTTTTAGGCTGTGGTTGGGATTATTCAGTTTGGAATCAGGCATTTGACAGGATAAAGTTGTGGTTCTTCCTTTTTGGCTGCCCGGGGCCACCAAAATAATGTTTGAAAATATAATTTATGTGCAAGTTGGTGCAATGTTTGACTCTGTTGCCCAATGGATAAGGCCTAATCTGCGAAACCAGAGATCTGAGGTCCTCGCCATGCCTGCAAGAGGCATGTGTCACCAGACAAAGCCTATGTTGATAATCATTTATGTTTAGGGTTTTAGGCTCGAGCTGATGGTGGTGCCTGCATAAGTATTTAGGTTTTAAGCATTTAAATATGCAGGCACATTCTCAATATTCAAAAATTTCTAACACTTTCGGCCTCTGTAGTTGTAAAAAATGCCAAAATCAGTTAAGGTGCAAGTGTCTTTGTATATACAAAGGTTTTTGTTTATACATATAGGTTAAAATATGCATTGGCGGGTCAGAAATATCTTTCACCCTTTGCAAAACTGAGTTAGGTGCATTTCTGATTGTATATCGAACTCTAAAAGGTGTATATATAAAGGGGAAATCTTTCGCAAATTCTGGGGAATATTCCCACTTTGTATATCGGGTCATATACAAAGCAATGTATATAGGGGCGTGCTAATATACAATTGCTACAGTGGCAAGCGGAAGATACATTCCCAGAATATTCTATTGAAGATACCGCAGTTGTATATTAGAGGTTTGTATATTTGCGGATGCAAGTGAAACATACAAAGGTGCAAAGATGCATTTGCTACAGTGCAGCGTGGAAGATACATGTGGTAGGGCCTGCGGGTATATACAAACGAGTATGTATATTCGGCATACAAAGGAAATATACATTTGATGAGATACAAGTCAGATTCGAAAGGTTCTCCAATCTAGCTGATAAATGAGTTAGAATCCACGACTTGTATATTTGCTTTTGTATGTGCAACATACAAAATGGAGGTACAAAGGAAGACATACAATCCAGACGCGATGAAGATTTCAAGTTGCTTCATAAACATTTGGGGTCCGTGGCGTGCATGTATATGGCGTTTGTACATGCCGATACGCAAAGAGGATATGTGAGGAAAGATGATGCAAAGCGGACCCGATGGTTGATTTTCAATTTGTTCTATGATGTTTTGGGGTCTGCCTTGTATAAAGGGCAATTGTATATGCATATGTTCATGCATATACAGGGCGAAAAGGGCAAAATAAGGAAAGGAAAAGTCAGTGATAGGAGCATGAAGTGCCTACATGGCATGTTTTCACTGGTTGGCGACTTTTCAAGGTATTTTGGAGCCGTTTATCTCAGGGATGGAATCAAAATCGACAGCTATCTTTCAATTTCGCTGTGGCGAAGGTTTTCCTTGTATGCGGCCATGTTTTTTTTAAGCGGGAAAACTTCAGATGTGTCCGCTGTTGCATTCCAGAAGAGGCTACGGGTAGCTAAAGCATTAATGGCAGAAATGCAGCGGTATGGGTCAATGATGGACAGGTCAACCACCTGATTGGTGATGAATGTCTCTGAGCGGCCGCTCAGATCCTGATTCCACCTACTCTCTTCCTTTATTTCCCAGCTGCATTCAATTTTGAGTGCCATTTCTCACGATGCATTGTATCTGGCAGATTTTTTATTAGCCTTGTAATTAATTTTGCTGAGTTCATAGTTTTGCTATAAAAAAGCAAACTATGTTACTCTTTTGTGGTTGTTGAAGACTTGGGCATTTTTGTGTAAATAATGAAGAATAGGGCATGATCCTGGGTTGTTTTATCTCATTCTGGAGTTTATGAGTTGTATCATGAATGTATTTTGCACGTATGTTCAGTTTCATGTTGATATAGATGAAAAATGCTCTTATGCATGTGTTTATCTATTTGTCTCCTTAGCTGCATGCATTTCCTTCTTTTGAATCTGGCTACTAAGGGTTTCTCAGATTCTAGGGTATAAGTTCCTATATCACATGTTTCATCTCTGATTTCCATTCAAGGAGTGGATTAAATTGTTTTAGGTTAAGCATGAAGAAGGTTGTTTGTCAGTAGGGATATCTATAAGTAGAGGCAGCTAAACACTCATTTTTGGGTGATGTTTGTAAGGCAAGCATCAAGTCAACCCCTTGAAACTTGAATGCTAGTTGTAAACCATCTGTTGCATACGTCTAGTTGACTCCTTGCCCTAAGATAGACACCGGTCTGCTCCTGGGTTAGTAATTATGACCCAAAAACCCTTGTCTTGCATCCAAATCATTATATCCACCTTTTCATAACTTCCACCTGTTAGTTGTAGGAGTAGGATTAGGACCCCTGCATGCTCTCATACATAACCAGATACATCTGTCTAGGAATGTTGCCAACCTTGTGATTTGTCACACAAATCTTGGTCTCAAAATGAGAGTATTATGCCTGTCATTAGAAAGCTAAATCTTTTTGTCATTTGGAGAGTAAATGTTACATCTTTATCAAATAGGGACACCCCCCTTGGTGTGGCAGAACCAGAAGTGAAGGGGAGGCAGCTCATGCAACCTCCCGTAATCTGTTGGCCGAATCTGCCCGTGCATTGGAACTGGCAAACCCTCTGTCGATTCAGAGAAAATAACCAACAGGGTGAAGGATATCAATGATGATATCCAAAATATTTGATTGTTTACAACCACACTTATTGAATGAGTGTAAGATTAATACTAACAATTTGATAAGTATGACATAAAAGCATATCTAAATGATGACCATATGAGAAAAGTTCAATTACCTAGAGATGTCTGACCGAAACATCATTACGCTCAAGGAGATCAAACAAATTTCTAGAGAGACTGTGTGCAGATATCATTAGGAAAGTGTGATATTTAAAATTTCAATCCTAATATACTAATATTGTATTTCCAACAATCTTGAAATGGGTACTTGGACACCCATCTTATTAAGGGATATTATTGTTTTATTATTAATTCTCCCTATTGACGTGGAATATTAGTTGTATTGGCAATCATGAAGGAGGTGGAGCATGATGGTGGTGGTTATAAAGTGATTTAAGGTCATTTATGGCACTTTCCTAATCCTAGGTGCTAGGAGGGAGTTATGGAGCATATTTCATTTATTGGGTAGGTACCATGCATGTTGGTGGAGGAATTAGTATGCAATTTTTTGGATTACTGCCTAAGTCATGTCACTTATTCAAACATGTTCATTATTGTTAAAAAATTCTCTACATGAGTGGGGCAAAGGTCTTTTATTGGATACCATGGTTTTAGTGGTACATTGTGTTGGCTCTCAGACATGTGACTCCACAAATTATAAAGGATTGTGCCAACACCTAAAAAAAGGCAATGTCATCATAGGTGAAGGGTAGGACTTATGATCAAACTACAACATTAAAGGACCAATGATTATGAGTGGGTAGGCTTACATTCATCTTTGGGCTCAACTAAACCTAGAAGGGTATTTCCTAGAGGTATCCTTAAGAGGACATCTAATAAAGTAAGATGAACAAGACTAAACTAATTGCAGTTATACTTGATGTATGCTTGGCCCCAAGATTTGCCACTAAGCTAAAGACTAACTAGCTTCTTGTAAAACCTCTTATTAAGGTGATAACCACATCCTTGCATATGCACCCAAAGATAATAGTAGTATAATATCCCCAAAATTGAATCCACTTAACCTTTCATACACAAGTGCAAGATGTAGGCATGCATGATATGATTCCCTAATAATCTAAGTAGTTTGTGGTGATATTCCCTGAGTTATACCATTGAATCATGAAAGCATGTGGAACTCCAATCTAGTCCTAAACTACTAAGGACAAATATATTTGAATAAATGTGTTTGTTCTTTTGCCTCCTAGACCGGTGCCTACTCCATTGGGCAACATAGTCATGATCTACAAGGAAGAAAAAGAGAATACACTTGCAAAGCATAAATGGAACTAGATGTGCACACAAATACAAATCATAGATAAGACTTCATGCAAATAGAAATGCTTAATAATCCATCTTAGTTCTACAAGAACCCACATGAAACAAAGAAAAGACCATTACAAAGAACTTGTAATGAATTGAAAGTTATCACATTCATCTAACCCCTATTACATTCATACTAGAAAATGTGGCAAACGAAGATCCACAGCTGGGTTTGAGCACCCCTTGAATAATCCTAGATTTCCATGAAGACATCCATTTACATGCACTACATTCTTTGAATACCCTTCCTATGAATTACAAAGCATATCCCTTCCCCTTTATAAACCAAACTTGCATCACTTGATGCCCTAAAAAAACCTAACAATGTAGCTAGGAAATTGGCTCAATGACCAGCCCAAATTACAACATATAATTGTGCATAAATAGCACTCAACATCATCCCAATGGACATCAAAAGAAAATGTAGGAAATTCAAATACAAGTCCTATCACTAGCAGGTCACCCACACGGATCTCATTACTATGAATGAGAGAGGACATCTAATGATGTAAATAACTTATACAACCACATGAAGAACCACTAGAGGCATGACCACCTACTAGAGCCAACATTAAATGCACACGAGGCCAAGGAAGAAGAATTTTAATGAAGAGATCCCACCATAGTGATGCACAAGGATCGAGATGAAACATTTGAACAACACCTTGTTGTAGTAGATCTACACAACAACCCTTGAGGAAACTAGAGTAAGTAATTAAATGATGAAGAGACTACCAACCACCTGTAGAGTCAACCATGGAGTTCACACGTTCAAATGTAGACTAGGAAGTAAGAAGTAGATCTAGGTAGGTGAGATGAATAGCTTTTGGTGGGTAGGTAAAATATTTGAACTTCATTTGAATACCTACCAAACACATGGAAGCTAGGTAGATTAGACATCTCAGAGCAAGATAAGGAGGGTGCATGTGTAGAAGGATCAAATGATTCATGGTCCCTCAAATAGATAAAGATTTAAGGCAGCATGGGAACTTCCATCCGCATGCCAACAACATGAATACACCACAAAATCACATGTAGTCACTTCAAAACTCATGGTAACCATAGAAGAAACTAGGCATAGCACTGACCACCATATCTCAACAATATATATCAAGGCACATCATAGGGTAGACACCTTGAATGAGAAGCATACTACAAATTCATGGAACAACTACTGCAAACACAACACCTTCATTACAATAAGAGAAGAGTCATTGTATGAGAAAGCACCACCATCACACCACCAAAACATACCACAGAAGATATGTGGACACTTCCATGAAAAAAATTCCATTGCAAGCATGGACAAACCTTTGCAAAGAAAACTAGAACCACTACCACTACCAATACCACTACTACTACCAATACCACAACCACAACACATAGGAATATAACCCCATCGTGCAAGGAAACAAACTACTGTAACCTACACAAATGAAACTCATGAAGTCTCACAAGCATACCATGGAGCAAGTTTGCCAAGATATGACATGCCAAAAGATTCAAGACATAACCACTTAGCATCATAGGAGATCCAAGCCTAAACAACTCCAACACCATTGTGAAAGACTATGAGATCAAAGGGAGGCCACCACAACATAGGATTACACCTATAAGGCTATGCACAACCTTGTATTCCAAGAGGAACTGCTGCACATATGAGGATCCATCACAAGGGAAATAGCAAAGGTAAGTAGATTTAGAATATTGCCTTTATGATGATAATACATAGATTAGGAACACATGCGATTCCAATTGCAAGTGAGGGAAAGTGATAGGAAATTATAACAAGGCAGTGTGGCACCACAAGATAAAAGGGAGCACCGCAAGGCACAAGGAAGTAGGCAGAGGCAACAAAATAATCTACCAGGCAATATTGCAAGTGAAAGATAATGCATTTGTATAAGTTGCAGTAAGTAAGGGAATAAAATGTGACCTAAGGGAAGGTACCTATGTAGGAAAGAAACCACCACAACAAGAAAAATAATGCCAAATATAATCATGAAATTAGGCCCAAGCCAACACATTGTTTTGGGAACTACTTGCAAGTTTCCACTCCTATTTCTTTATAAATTGGAGGAATGAGATAGAGGTTTCATGGGCTAATTTATAGGTACACAGGTGTTGTCGGATTAAAGGGAGAAGTGTGTTGTTTATGTACTCTTGTTTTATAAGATTAATACATACTTGAGCCTCTCTTTGATCGTAGGTTTTTTTCTTGCAAGGGTTTCTCCAAATACATCTAGTGTTATGTGTTGAATTATTATGGTTTGTTGATTTTATGCTTTCTCTATTTCTATTTACATATTGGTTAATACATGAACACTAAAATTTGTAAACTTAGTTTGATGTTATTACTACAATAGTTCACTCAAATTTTCAACATTTGGTATCAGAGCTTTGGTTTTGATCAAAAGGGGATGCCTTTCTAGAAGCCTTGTGAGTATTTTGTATTACAGTGGGGGAATCTTGCTTTTCGTGTTTGTAAATTCATGTGTGTATTGGAAGCCATGGAAAACACATCTCAATTAGATCTTTGGAAACTTAAAATGGAGACCTCCTTGAAGAGAGAGATCAATGGAGACTTGTTACATACAAGGATAAACCAAAATGTATATTTGATGATGACTGGAAAAAATTAGATAAAAAAGGCATGAGGAACCATCCATCTACTAAATTATGTCATGTTAAATATCTCTGAGAAGGCTATTGCATATCTCCTAGAGAGAAGGATGAATGAGATCTACCAAACAAAAAGTTTGGTAAATGAACTTTATTTGAAAAGGAATTTATACTCATTAAAAATGAAATATGGGGACTCTATTGTAAAGCATTTGAATGCATTTAATTTGATTTTGAGTCAATTAAGATGCATTGATGTTAAGCTTGATGAGGAGGACAAGTGTATAGTATTACTTTGCTCTTTGCTTAAATTATGGAAAAATCTAGTTATTGATCTAAGTGGTTTAATAACAGAACCAAGGTTGGATGCCTTTGTTGCAACTTTGCTTATAATGAAAATGAGAAGAAAATCCATGGATGAGGGCTCAAAAGATGTATTACATGTTTGGGGAAGGCCCAAGGATAAAAGAGGCTCCAAAGGGGATAATGAAAAGTCTATTAAGAGATCTGAGTCGTGAGGCCATCCTAAGACCCTAAAAAAGAGTAGAGTGAAGTGTTAGAACTGTGGAAAATGGGGGCATGTTATGGAGTGCAAAAATAAGAAGATTTATGATTCCTCCATTGAGAAATCATGTAACAATGGTGAATCTAAAGATTTGTTTACTTATACTAGTATTGTTTCTAATGAATCTTTGTTGATTGACTTAGGTTTCTCATATCCTATGAATCCTCACAAGGAGTGGTTCTCTTCCTTCCATGCTTATGATAGAGGAGATGTGTATCTGGGTGATAATAGTTCACATCTAATGATTGGTCATGGGAAGGTATAGTTGTGTTTTAGTGATGAAAGGTTAAAAACCCTTACTGGTATTTTGCATATTCCAAGATTTGTTAAAAAATTAATTTTTATATCCAAGTTGAATGATTCTAGATTGCATGTGACATTTGACAAGTTTGGTTGCAGGTTGGTGAGAGGAAATTTGGTGGTTGCTAAAGGATCTTGGGTTGGGACTTTGTTTACATTGAATGCCTCCACATTTTGTAACTTTACGAATGTAACTAACAATTTTGAAAATGCATGTATGTTGTGGCACCAACATTTGGGATACATTGGTGAAAAAGATCTTCAGACCCTTATTAATAAAAAGATAGTTGACAATTTTTCTATTTACTCTTATCATGAGCACTTTAATTTATGTGAACATTGTATGTTTAACAAATAGAATAGATCATCTTTTCCCTCTAGAAGCTATAAAACAAAGAAAATATTAGAAATCATTCATTCAGATGTGTTTGGTCTAGTGAATGTGGGTTCTATGGGTAAATCTGACTACTATGTTTCTTTTATTAATGATTGTTCTAGATACCCCTGGGTTTATTTTCTACAATCTAAATCTAAGTTTTCTCCAAGTTTAAAGAATTTAAGACACTTGTTAAAAACAAACTAATAAGGAAATATAGGTGTTAAGATCTAATAATGGTGGTGACTATTGTTCCATGGAATTTTATGATTTTTGTAAGTATGCAGGTATTGTTTGACCAAATATTGCCTCTTACACACCATAATTAAATTGGGTTGAAAAGATAATGAATCAAAACTTGACGAAAAGAGCTAGGAGTATGTTGAGTGGTACATAGTTAGATCAGTGCTTTTGGGTAGAGGCTATGAGTATTGTTTGTTACTTGGTAAATTGATCTCCTAATTCAACTCTTGTTGATAAAATTCCTTTTAAAGTGTGGATAGGTAAAAAAGCCCTTTTGTTTCACATTTAAGGCTATTTGGTTGTGAGGTTTTCATTCATGTGCTTAAGGAAAAGCAATCTAAACTAGATCCAAAAGTACATAAATGCATATTTGTTGGTTACAATGATAATGTAAAAGGTTATAAGCTTTGGAATCCACTAACCCATAAAATGATCTATTTTAGAGATGTAATTTTTAGGGAGTTTAGAACATTTTCATATCCTATATAGCCAAAGGAAAAAGAAGAAAAGAAAACAATGCATTTTGAGACTAAGGTCAAAAAGTAGGAATATACACATGTTGAAGAATAAAATGTTGGATTACAAGATGGAGAGGATGAAGAGGATTTAGATGGGAGTTATAAGAAAGATGAGCAAGTTAAACATACAAAAGAATAGGAAGATCCCCTTACTCTAACCTTGAGACAATCCATGAGACATCAAAACCCAATTGACAGGTATAGCCGACCAGATTTTTGTTTTGTATTTTCTTTATTATGTACTAATGATGAATCAAGATCTTTCAAGGAGGCTCTCTCTTTGGAGGATAGTGAGTCTTATATGTAGTCCATGTAGAAGGAGATGATGGTCTTGGATAGATGTGACAGCTAGGATCTTATTAGTTTGCATGAGGGTAGAAAGCCCATTGATTGCAAATGGGTGTATAAAAAGAAAACTAGCGTAGATGAATGGTTAGAGAGGTGCAAGGCCAGACTGGTGGCCAAGGGCTACTCCCAAATAGAGGGAGTTGATTTTAGTGAAACTTTCTCTCCTGTTGATAAATTATCTTCCATTAGATTCATGTTCTCTATTGTTGTAGCTTGTGAATTTGAGATTGAGCAAAATGCATTGAAGAACAAATTTATATGTGACAACCTAATGATTTTATGGTAAAAAGAAACGAACATTTGGTTTGCAGGTTAAAATGGTCATTGTATGGTCTAAAATAGTCACCTTGCATGTGGTATCATAAGTTTGATGCATTTGCATTAAATTTGGGTTTTGTTAGGAGCGAAGATCACTAATGTTTATGCTAAAATTATTGATGACCAAATTCTAATCATTGTCTTGTATGTGGATGACATGTTTATTGGTAACAATAAGGGGATGATTAGGAAGCTCAAAAATGAACTTTCTAGTATGTTTGATATGAAGGATTTAAGAGTAGAAAAATACATTCTTAGTATAGAGATCAATAGGGTCTAGGTACACAAAAAGCTTTAGTTAAGTCAGAGTAAGTATGTTGATACTATTTTACAAAGATTTACTATGAAGGATTATAAATCGATTAGTATTCCTTTACTGTTGGCACTAAGATGTTTGTAGATATTTGTCCTAAATCAAATGATGTTTTTGAGGATGTGTCTAATGTGCCTTATTCTAGTGTTATTAGTAGTTTGATGTTTGTAATGTTTTGTACTAGGCCAAATATTGCCCAAACTTAGTGGGAGTTCTTAACAAGTTTATGTCGAACCTTAGTAAGGAGCATTATACTTAAGTTAAAAGGGTGTTTAGATATTTGTGAAGAACTTCTAATTATTACTTATGTAATTATGTGGGCAAGACATTAGACATATACGACTTTTTTTGATGCAAATTGGGTAGTTGACATGGCTAGTCGAAGGTCTACTAATGGTTGTGTTCTCTCTATTTCATAATGCAATTAGTTAGATGATAATTTAATGAAACCTATGGTTTTTTTATCCACCATTAAAGCAAAGTATATGGCTATTACACATGCCTCTAAGGAGGTGGTATGGTTATAAAGACTATGTTCAAGTGTTGGTTTTGATTGTAGGGTGGTTAAAATTGGATGTGATAGTTAGAGTGCTATTTGTTTAGCCAAGAATCCCATGTACCATGATCATACTAAGCATGTTGATATACAATATCATTTTATTTTTGAGATATTAAGATCATGTTACAAAAGGTTGACACTTAGGATGATGTTACAAATTTCCTCACAGAAGTTCTCTTGGTGTAAGAAGGCCATGGACCTTAGATCCTGTACTTGATTGATTTTATGTTTCCTATGGATGTTATTGCAACATATAATATCAAGTGGGAGAATGTTAGGAAAGTGTGATATTTAATTACAATCCTAATGTATTGATGTTGCATCTCCAACAATCTTGGAATGGGTACTTAGATGTCCATGTTGTTGAGGGATATTGTTATTTTATTATTAATTCTCCTGGTTGACTTGGAATATTAGTTGTAGTAGCATTTATGAAGGAGGTGGAGCATGCTGGTGGCAGTTACAAAGTGATTTAAAGTTATTTATGGCACTTTCCCAATCCTAGGCACTAGAAGGGAGTTATGGAGCATCTTGCATTTATCAGTGGGTCCCATGCATGTTGGTGGAGGAATTAGGATTTCATT
This sequence comes from Cunninghamia lanceolata, assembly GCA_027924645.1. Lineage (NCBI taxonomy): Eukaryota > Viridiplantae > Streptophyta > Pinopsida > Cupressales > Cupressaceae > Cunninghamia > Cunninghamia lanceolata. The sequence continues at coordinate 5,166,595 of BSBN01000161.1, forward strand.
TTTGGGAGTTGTGCCCATGTGAATTCAATTATTCAAAGTTGTTGTTCATTATTGCTATTTTCTATTCTCAGAATATTCTCTCCATGAGTGGGATCTCTATTATTTTATAGGATACCATGGTTTCAATGTTACATTATTTTAGGAAACTAATTATGTTTTTTCTACTTCTATTTCTCTATACATTGTCCAGTCATGAGATAGAGGTTTCATGGGCTAATTTATAGGTACACATGTGTTGTAGAATGCTATTAGCTTGAAGGGAGAAATGTGTTATTTATGTACTCTTGTTTCAGAAGATTAATACATATATGACCCTCTCTTTGGTCATGGAATCTTTCCTGCAAGGGTTTCTTTGAGTACATCTGGTGTTATGTGTTGAATTATTATAGTTTTCTGATTTTATGATTTCTCCATTTCCATTTACATATTGGTTAATACATGAGCACTAAAAATTGTACACTTAGTTTGAAGTTATTGTTGTAATAGTTCACTCAGATTTTCAATAGATATGACCATTACTTCAAGGAGTTGTGTTCAAAGATTCATCACGCCATAAATGTTAAACTATCAAAAGGAATGGTTGATTAAAGAACTATGCATATTCAACATGAACATGTTAATGCACACTCTTAAAATAAAAGAAATCTTTGGATGCTACACTAGACTTGAGATGCAAGGTGAACCTTCTTATGGTTCCAATATCAAGATTGAAGCACAAATGGGGCAAATGGTCACATGGATTGAGCAAATGGATAGTAAATCTATAACATAGAGAAACCTTAGGCATACAAGGTGCCAAAGTGGAGGTCACATTGCAACCAATTATTTCATAGTGAGAGCCCAAGTGGTAGGCATTGTACTACTTATCCAACTTTTGCATATCCCAAAATGTATCATATGCCATGACAAGCATGCAACCACATCTTGCGCCCTTCTACAAAAAATGTAAGTGATGAATGCCAATTTTTGGTGTGAAGTCTATCAATGTTCCACACATGATGCCAAATCATGCAAAGCGGTGCAGACATTACAAGAATAATATGGAAAAGAAGTAATGACAACTACCACTCAACCTATGTAAAATTATCAAGGATTCAATTTATCACAAAACCAAGGTTATGTTATGCATGTAACCAAAATAATCATATGCAAAATCAACAAGGATTAAGGGTCGATGATAGGGTTTTTATCGGTGCATAGGATGTAAAGGTGGAAGTAATAGCAATTATAATGGTGGCCAATCTCATCCCCCAATAACACTTTATAGTTGTGGTGAGGTAGGCCATGTACTTCCTTGAATGTGAGAAGTTCTCATTTTATGGATACTATGATGGTGACCATAAAACACATGACTATTTTGTTCTAATTTAGCAACTAGATGTAAACAAGAGAGCACAAATGATCTAAAATGGTCATGCTAACACTCCCCAAAGAAGAATGTGTAAGTGGTCACAAGGAACAAAGCTCACAAAAGTGGTAGAAAGGAGGCACCATATAATATTATGTGTGCAAGAGAAAGAGAAGGTCACTCTAGCTACATAAGCTAAAATTTTACTCAAACCTAAAGATCAACATAATGTTTTCATAGAGGCTTCATAAATGCTTTGCATAGATTAGTATAAAGTCACCATGAAAAAGCTAATTGAGCACAACAAACAAGAGATAACTATGTTATCCTCAAACTTATATGCAATGGAAGAGTATTGACAAAGTTTAAATCTCTCCTAGAGAAGCTAACATCACTAAAGGCTTAATAAATACCATCTACCAACACTATAAAGAAAGTAAAGTGTGCAAGTTTATGTGTGCAATGGAGCCAAGGTATGATGTTGAGTTGCTCTTACCTTTACACTTGTTCATGGCTTTCTATTACAAGATGTACTAATTAACATAGGGGCTAAAGTCAATGTCCCAACAAAAGAGCATGGGATTCAATGGATCAACCTACATTGATCTGATCACCATGTTTAATTCATTCATGGTGAAAACAACCAAGAAAAACCTATTGGTTGCTATAAGATGTGGAGATTGATATTCAAGGAGTAAAGTTTCATGTGAACTTTGAAGTGATTGAAATTATCAATGTTGATCAAAACCCTACACTCTTGTGAAGAGCATTTTGCTTCTAGGAAAAAACTAAAATATGTTTTAGGAAGTACACCATAAGCTTTGAGAATGATGAGAAGTGCATCATCATCCTACTAGGTCATGCTAACAAGGCACCTTTTGTGGAGATGGTGCATATTGAGGAGAGAATATTGGAGGATCTTTATTGTGTGACAACAAGAAAAGAAGATAACATCCAACCTAATTATCAAGGATAACTATAGTGGGGACAATGTATCTAAAGCCAATTCTAACACTTAGCTCGAAAGAGGGCTAGTTGGAAACTATGAAATAATGGGAAATTCTTGCACAAAGGTTTGACATCATTTGCACTTGGCACCTACTTCTAGAGAATCTGTGCACACCAACACAAAGTCCTAGTTATCAAAGCAACACAATGTTGTGATTAATTCAATAATTATGTGTGTGTGCAGACTCTACCACATCAAGGTTGCCCCATTATTTGATGGATAAAATCCTATTGAGTTTTAGGAACATATTGCTTTTCTTAAGGACAATGGACATGAATGCCAAAACACTTCAATTTTCTAAGGGACAATGGACATGAATGCCAAACACTTCGATTTCATAAGGACAACTGACAACTACAAATATGTGTGTGCCTAATTTAGTTACACCTTATTTTTTCTTATAATTGGGACAATTGAACCTTTGTTTGACATGCTTGCTCTTACATTTCAGTTATTCCTTTAGAAGGGCCTGCTTTTGGATTGCGTTTCATCCAAAAGGGACGACCCTAAGTGGAGTTTTCTTTGAACCGCTATATAAGAGAGATAAGGCGAAATCTAAGTCCTAATCGACGTCAGCCTTACTTGTGGTGCCAACTGAAAAGAGGTGTACTAGCTCTTTGTGGAAACGATTTTCACATCGAGCGAAGTGTTTGATACTCTTAGTAGGATTGGTTAAAGCTTTAGTAACATGTCACATTGCTCGTAAGGCGTTGGTCCCTCAAAGTTACTAAGAACCATTCTAGATAGTGACTACCTGATCTACCTCTGAACATTGCAGTAATCATTAGTGCAAGGGGAATCGATTTAAGCCCTCAAGATACTCACCATGGCTCCCTTGAGAAGAGATAGTATTCCCTCAGCCATAAAGCTCTTGTGACCTACTTGAGCTTTCCGAGGGGAGGGTGAGATATCCCTACCTATCGTCTCTCAAAGATACAAATGTCCGACACCTTTATACAATGACATTTGGTCGACAGAGTATTAAGTTGTGAGCTGATCTACTATAATGAAACCTTGTCTCTAGGGATAAAAAGTGCTTGATATTGTTTGCAATTGTCTTATACCTGTGGAAACATTGGGCTTTTTGTGAGCCTTGAACATACACTATCTATTGTGTCAGTCCTTTTTTTGCCACTTTATTTGCTATGTTTTCTCTTGCCAAAGCAAAACCAATCAGAACCAAAACCAAATCTTTCAAAATTTGCCTTATAAACACCACAGACACTACTTTAGCACATCTGGTATAACAATAGCTCACCTTTGGTATTACAGTAGCTCGCCTTTGGTATAACAGTACCTTGCCTCTGGCAAAACTACTTCAGAGCCCTTGGTATAACAGTAGCTCGCTTTTGGTAACATTAGCTCGCCTTTGGTATAGCAGTACCTCACCTTTGGCAGCTCTGTCCATCACCTTTGGTATTACAGTAGCTTGCTTTTGGTTACACAGTCCTGCGCCTTTGGTCAAATAGTATAGCACATTTGGTCCAGTAAACTGTGCATCAAAATTTGTCTTTTCCAAAACACAAGCAGAAATCCCAACTTTTTGTCCTAGTGTATTCCATGGTAACCACTAGACTCCAGCAAACTATGAATTCCAAGAAAGTTGTCCCGAGGAAGCGCAAATTGCCTCCTCACACACCTCAATCAGGTTGATCCAACATTACTCCCAAGACACCAGCAGAAAGGGCCAACCAACTCTCCAAACATGCTGCAACTTGACCACCCTAACAATCCTTAAGAAGGTAGGGCCCCTTTGGTAAGTACACCTCACTATACCACTCGCATGCCTCCGGAGTTTGTCCCACAAGGTTATACTATCGATCAAGTCCCATCTCAAGAAGGTAGGGTCCCTTTGGTAAGTACACCTTACTATAGCACCGCATGCCTCTAGATTTTGTTCCACAGGGTTATACCATAGATCAAGTCCCATCTCAAGAAGAGAGACACTTTGAAAAAGGCCAATCCTCTCAAGAATATGGACAAGACCTTGATGAATTCATACAAGATCCTAGAGCCATAGCCGCCTTTGACAAAATCCTTAGCGAGAACCACGATCATTTCTTTCACTTGCTAGCGGAGCAAGGAGCCAAATTACTCAAAGGTTTTGATCTATCCAATCTTAGCGAGCCTAACAACACCCAAGATGCCATACATGTGGTCCAAACCATGTCAAATAGTGACCACACCCTTACACGAACAAAGCTCACAAGGGAGAACGATTGCATAATATGAGAATCCCCTTTATCAAAACCCAACAGGAAAGAGGACATATCACCGCTTTTGACGCCTATGGAGATCTACAAAAACCAACAAGAGACTCTACATCGTCAAGTAGAATTAGCCAAACAAGCCACCATAGCTCGATCAAACATACAACAAACTCCTAAAGTGTCCACACCAATCACAAGTCAAATTTTGGTTACCCCATCACGACAAGGTTTCCCACCAAATTACAATCTGGGGAACAACTACGTCGCCATGCAACAAGGGTCTCAACAAGCACCACCCCCAACATCATCAAACCTTCATATCTCTCAACCAACCAAGGTCATGCAATCCCAACCACAACATTCTTCTACGCTCATCCTCAATCAACCTCAATCATTGCAAAACACATCTACCTATGTCCCCCCACCACAACGATCATCAGTGCTAAACTTTTTTTAACACATTGCCTATCCACCCTCAACATTCCCAAAACCAAACTTCCCAAAGCTATGTTCCACAACCGCAACCTAACCCAACGAACTTTAGCTTTCTGCCACAAAATTCTTTTCTTCAACCATCACAAAACCTACATTCTTACCTAGCACCACCCCCACCGCCTCCAAATCAAAGCACCCAATTCCAACCCAATTTGAACCCAACATACAACACATATGACCCCAACCAATCATACGACCCTTATAACACCAATGCACATGGCTTCTATTACAATCTTCCGTATGGGCAACAACAACCACTTCTAGGACAACAGAGATGTTTCCAAACCTCCCACGACTATGGAACTGAAACTTGTAGAGGTTCAACAACAACTATCTGATCTTACATTTGGCCACACCAAGAAGACCTTCTCGATAGAAAAAGTGTGTCCTTATCCTTTTGATCGGTCATTACCCATGATCCCTTTTCCTCATAATTTCACTATTCCCAAGTTTGATAAATACAAAGGAAAAGGCGACCAAAAGACCATCTTAGGGAATTCTATCTTGCTTGCTTCGAGGTCTCACATAGCAACACATATCTTATGTGCTCTCTTTCCTCGTAGTCTTGGAGGTCAAGCTATAGAATGGTTTCTCACACTTACCCACGGTATCAAATCTTTAATGAAATTGCAGAGAATTTGCCACCCATTTCTCCTACAACGCAAAGCATGAGATCTCCATGACTGATCTATGCAACAACAAACAAAAAATGGAGAAACTTTCATTCTTTCCTTCAACAATGGAGACAAATGGCTAGCAAATTCCCATTCAAGATACCCAAAAATAGCTTGTTAACATATTTGTGCAGACCTCAACCAAGAATTAGGTTTTCATTTGCAAATTCTTAGTGCTACAACTTTTGACGAAATTACATACAAGGGAATCAACATTGAAAAGGCCCTCATTGCTAAAGGCGTGGTCAAAATCTTCAAAGAAACTAAAGACAATGCTCCTCACCAACAAACAAATGATAAACCAAAGTTTTGGAACAAAAATAAAATGTGGTCAACGATGGGGTGGTTGATTCTAAACATGTCCAAACATTGCAAACACTGCTTCAGCTTTCCAAGTGAGTCAAACTCCACCTCAATAGCAGCAACAATAGCGACAACCGTATCAAAACCAATAGCAATGACAACAAGAGTGGCCTCAACAAGATTACCCTCCACGGCGTCAATTCACTCCCTTGGGAGAGCCCATAGAGTCGGTCCTATAGAAGCTTTTACACGAAGGGCTACTCACCTTACCCAATGCTCCCCCATATGGCGAACCTATTTACAAAACTGCACGGTACAGAGAAAATGAATATTGTGAATTCCATAGGAGCAAAGGGCACAGAACTGCATTGTGCATGAAACTAAAGCACTTAATCCAAAATCTCATCGAGGGCAACCAAATCTCTTTTGAGGATGAACCACCAGCTTAACACACAAACAAAGACCTCAATATGTACAAGGAACCATTCCCTCACCATGGTCCGCCTCCTCCTCAGGATAAAGGTAAAGGTGTCAATAATGCTTCCACTTCCTTTAACTCCATTGTGGGTCATTTTGAAGAGAGTTGGGTATCTACCCTCACAATCAAAGGCAAATCTACGGGTTGCACTGTTACAACCCGTCATGGTCGTGTCACCATTCGTGGTCTTACACCTAGTCTCCCAATTCAATCCGATTATAATCTTGTCAAACATCTAGGGAAAATGCCAGCACAGATCTCTATCTTGACCTTCTATGGTCATCACCCGCACATAACGTGGTGCTAGAAAATGTCCTACAAGAGTCTTTGGTTCCTAACAACATAGCGGTCATAGATTTCTAAGCTATAGTAGGTAACATTGTTTCGCCCTACAATGTGGTCTTCTCTGAGCAATACCTCCCATCCCATGATCCGTGTCACAATGATGCCCTTCATATTGAGGTTCTCATTCATAAACGCAAAATCAAATGCATACTCATAGATGGTGGTGCTGGTCTCAACATCTGTTCTCTGAAGTTACTTAAGCAATCAGGATACTCTGAGGATCATGTCAACATTGATCAAAGTATTACAATCAAGGGATATGATGATGATGAACGCCGCTCAGAAGGTGTTATCCACTTGCCTATACAATTGGGCCCTGTCATGCTTGAAACTAGGTTCTAAGTCCTTGACATTGAGCTACCTTATAACATTATCTTAGGACGCCCATGGATCCATGCCATGAAAGCTGCTCCCCCAACGTACCATCAGTCTCTCAAGTTCCTATTCAATGGTACAGAGATCACTATCCTAGGAGACCCCCATCCTTTTGAATTCTGCCGTGTCTTGCAAGGCAGTTATAAAAATTGCAACCAAGTGCCCAATAATAACAAAGCTGTTGAATCCCCACTATATGTCGATCCTAAAAATCTGACACAAGCCTCTGCAAGTGAACCTAATCCTCTTCCTAAAATCAAAGCTCACATCCGTGATATATGCTTTGGAACATATGATATCTCAAAATCTTGTTGTGTAGGGTGGATGCCTTTATCCCCTAAATCTTATGGCCAATCGCCCATTGCCAAGCAACTAAAAAAGCAGCTATTCCTCCCCCAACATCTTTAACCCAATTCGAATAGGGAAAATTATTAGAAGAGGAAACTATAAAGAGAAAGAACCAATCACAATACCAGTCAAGCAATATGGAAATGGCTTAAGGATAGTCAAAAACATGGGCTATAAAGGAAAAGGTGGCCTTGGGAAACAAAATCAAGGAACAATGGAACCCATTATTGTGACAAAGAAACTAGACAAGAAGGGGTTGGGATTTGGTGGAAAGGTATCGTGCGCCTTGGAAATCAGGCTATCCTCAACAAGGTGGCTTAAACTTCTCTCACAGATTCGACATCTAATGAGGATACCATTGGTGGCTCTTCCCTCCATATGACCGACCTATTTACATAATCCTTTGTATTTATGCTATCATCTGTCTCCTAACATCCACCACAAACACCTAGAAAGTTACACTTGTCTACCTTGAAGTTATTGATTGGGACAACAAGGGTCCCCCATTATAGATGTATTTCAGAATTACAAAGCTATAGCTAAGTTCATGGGGACTCCGGGAGGGTATCCCTCTTGGCAATCATAAAGCAGGTTTTGAAATGGAACTAGAGCCAACAACTTATTTTGGTGAGAATGCCAAATCCTCTAGTCGTAAAAGTAAGAATAAAGAAAGATCTCTAGGTGAAAACCACACTGTGGCATCTCCTGATCACAAAATAGTAAAAACAAAGGACGTATCCAACGGTGAAAACCCAATTGTGGCACCTGAGGATGGAGGATTTCACCTTCCCCTACCATCTAAGTATCAAGAGAAGTTAGCTCTCCTAGTGGAAGATTCTACAGAGATAAATCTTGGCACATAACAAAATCCAAAGACCACATTCCTGGTAGCATCATTATCAGAAACAGAGCACAAGAATATTAACAAATTCTTCTTACAGAGAACCATCAACTTTGCATGGACCTATGTTGATATGCCAGGTTAGATCCTAAGCTAGTGGTTCACTATCTCACAGTTGATCCAAAAGTTAAACTAGTCAAGAAAAAAGTTGAGGAAGATGCACCCACAAATAGCTCTCTTGGTAAAAGTGGAAATACAGAAGTTGTTAGATGCAAAGTTCATCCGACCTATTAACTATTTAGATTGGGTCTCAAACATTGTACCTATGTCTAAACCCAATGGGCGCATCCGAATGTGTAATGATTTTAGAGATCTTAACAAAGCATGTCCCAAAGATGACTTTCCATTACCGAACATTGACCTCATAGTAGACTTGACTGCCGGTCATGAAATGCTTTCTCTCACGGATGGATTCTCTAGCTACAATCAGATAAAGATAGTAGAGGAAGATCAACATAAAACAACTTTTACTTGTTCGTGGGGTAATTATTGTTGGTGTGTCATGCCATTTGGTCTAAAGAATACAGGGGCAACTTATCAAAGAGCAATGAAAATGATATTCCATGATCTCTTTCATCATGTCATGGAGGACTATGTGGATGACATACTAGCTAAATCTTCTAGGGTAGATCACATACAAGTTCTAGGATAGATCTTTGACAGGCTTGAGAAATACAAAGTGCACCTCAATCCAAAGAAGTGTGTCTTTGGTGTAACATCAGGGAAGCTGTTGGGATACATTGTATCTCACAGAGGTATTGAAAGTAGACCCTGCAAAAGTCAAGGCTCTAGTGGAGATGCCTCCACCAAGGAACCTCCAAGCATTAAGGAGCCTTTAGGGAAGGTTGCAATCCATTAGGCGTTTCATCTCACAGCTAGCAGATAAATGTCAACCATTTCAACACTTGCTCTGAAAGGATGTCTCATTCCAATGGGATGATAAGTGTCAAGCAACATTTGATCAACTCAAAGAGTATCTAGCTACACCTCCTGTATTGGTTCCACTAGTTGCTGATAAACCTTTGATATTATACATCTCAACTACAACTTCAGAGCTCAAGGCTCTTCTAGCACAAAATGATCAATCAGGAAAAGAGCATAAAATTATTATATCAGTTCAAACCTTGGTGGGATATGAACTGAATTATTCACCTATGGAAAGAGCTTGTTTAGCAGTAGTGTTTGCTTCCCAAAAGTTGTGGCACTACATGCTAAACCAACACACTAATCTCATAGCAAAAATTGATCCATTGAAGTATCTACTAGCAAAAGCAACGCTCGCAGGCAGACTAGCTAAATGGGTCATGATACTTAGTGAGTTCGACATTGAGTATATGGATCGTAAATCAATCAAGGGACAAGCCCTAGCAGATCAACTAGCAGAAGCACCCATGACAAATACACACCCTATGGTAGCAGACTTTTTAGACGAGAATCTCTTCACTCTTTCCAACTCAATAATGTGGAAGTTGTACTTTGATGGTTCCTACACACAACATGGATCAGGGCTGGCATCTATTTATTACACCTCAAAATGACTCTATTCCAAGTCATATCGGCTTGCATTCCATTGCACCAACAACATTTCCGAGTATGAAGCACTCCTCGTAGGTCTCAATACAATAGTTCAATGGGGACATCACAGAATTACAAGTATATGGAGACTCACAACTAGTCATTCGACAAGTCACAGATGAGTACCATACAAAAGATGAAAAGTTGGTCCCCTACAAGCAACTAGTGGATGCCTACAAACCACACTTTTCTAGCATCACATTTGAGCAAATTCTAAGAGAGCATAACAAAGCTGCAGATTCTATGGCTTCTGTAGGGGTCACTTATCGACATGCCTGCAAATACACAAAAATGTGAATTCTTGATCGAGTAGTTGTTGATACCAGCTGTTGATGTTCCAGTTACTGAGATCATCTGTGAACTTGTTGGTCCCAATTCCCATGGTACGAAGATATCTATGAATACCTTAAAAATAGTACCTTTCCCTCTACACTATCATCAACCCAACGCAAAAACCTTTATCTGTCGATCCTCCCGTTACACCATTCTAGGTGTATACTTTATCGCCGAGTCTTGATGGTATCCTCTTATGATGTCTTAAGGCGAAAGAAGCCAAAGCTACGTTACGATACATACACGAAGGTGTCTGTGGCACACATTCTACCAGTCTAATCTCTCTAAGAAGATATTCAGAATAGGGTATTACTGGCCTACAATAGAATAAGATGCTTTACAATTTGCTAAGAAGTGTCTACAATGCCAGCAGCATGGAGATTTAATTCACGCACCAGCTCATAAACTACAACCTGTGACGACTCCATGGCCTTTTTCTCAATGGGGTCTTGACTCGTAGGACAAATCCACCCATTCTCATCCAATGGCCATAAGTTCATCATTACTGCCACTGAGTATTTCACGAAGTGGGTTGAAGCCATTCCCATGACCTATATCACCGGGAAGTAAATAGCCAAGTTTATCCTTAACTACCTCATTTGTCGATATGGTATCCCCCAAGCCATTGTCACTGATAATGGGAGACATTCAAGAATCAAGATGTTCATGCCTTGTGCACACAATACAATATCCAACATCGCTTTTTCAACTCCCTACTATCCACAGAGTAATAGCCAAGCTGAGGCTTCAACAAAACATTCTCAAAATCCTCAAGAAAACAGTCAATGAAGCTGGTCATGATTGGCACTTGCAACTCAATCCCGCCCTATGGGCCTACCGCACTAGTATCCAAACACCAACTGGTGCCACACCATATGCCTTGGTCTATGGCTCTGAAGCCATCCTACCTAAAGAGGTCGAGATCCCATCCCTTAGAGTATCCATGCAGAACCTGATCGGTGGAGAGGAGTATCGTACTTCCAGATTAGCTGAGCTAGAACTACTAGATGAAAGGCGTCTGGCCACTCTTAATCATCTCCATGTCTATCAAAACAAAAAGATCAAAGAAAGACGGTTTCAAGTTGGTGATCTTGTACTCAAAGAGAATCAGAGAAATCAAGCAGACTGAGTAAAGAAGGGCAAATTTGAGCCTAACTGGTTAGGTCCCTTTATTGTCACAATAGCATATGGATCAGGAGCTTATACTTTAGCTACACTTGATGGCATTCCTCTAGATGAGCCACTTAACAGTGTCCATCTCAAGAAGGTTCTATGCCTGATCCTCAGAATATTTCAAAAATAAAAATAAAAAAATCCATCCTATGGTGAAAACCTAGTAAACAGGTGCCTTGGATAAGTACCATAGTGAAAACCTGGCAAACAGGCGCTATGTGTAGAGTCATCATCCATCATCTATCGAGTCTTGTTCCTTCCATGTCCATTTCGCAACAAGCTTCATCTATCCATCCATAATAAAACCATTGACCTTGTTTGCATTTCCATCTCCCTATCTAGTAATAGCTTGGAAATTTGTCAGTGTCCATCATCGTCATCCCACGTCTTGATCTATGTCAATAGTTATCTTTGTCTTGTCTTAGGTCAAGCTTTCTATGTCTTCTTCATCTATCACCTATGCAATTTTCTCTACCGAAATGGGGGCAACTCTTTCCTTAACCTGGCTCTAGGAATGGATCCTTGTTCATGTTCACAAAGCACTTTAATTGTTCTCTTTTCAGCGATAGCACCCTTTAACGGACACATCGCTCCTACGATAAGGCTGTTATCTTCTCAACACTTTTCCTACATCATCACACAACTAGAACTACATATCATCTCATCTCAATCTTAAGGTACCTTGATCCCATGGATATGGGTATGTAGGCAGTCTGGAATACGAAGGAAGTTTCCAGTACTCAGGTACATAAGATCTCTTCCTTTCCACCTCGATCCATCTCATCACTCCTCCTAGAACTACATATTATCACTTTCATCTTTCATCGTAATGTGCCTTGATCCCGTGGATATAGGGTATGTAGGCAGTCTGGAATACGAAGGACTTATCTAGTACTCAGGCACATACGATTAATCATTCTTCACCCATCTCAATCCGTTGACATGTCATCTTTCTAGTCTTTCATTTATCAAAAATCCATTCACCTCAACTTGACTAACTCAAGTAGCAAAACAACAAGCTAGCGCCTCCTTTCAAAGCAAAAGTTCTTAGCAAACATGAAGCAAGGCGGCTTGCTTCTAGAGTCATCTACTGTCCTACGTATCGATTGCCAACATCAGCTAAGTCCAGCCTAACCAAAGCACTAGATCAACAAGCTTGTCTTCTATAGCATGTTTGATTGCCGAGACCAACACACGCGTCTCATAGTTCCTGCAGCAAGACATTGTCCTTTTAGGTAGATAGCCCTCTTTAACAGACACATCGCTCCTACGATAAGGCTGTTATCTTTCCTATCCAATCTATCTTGAGCAACTTCTTTTGGCAAGAGAATATGTTGACTGATGTTTACTTTGTAAGTCAGTCAATTTGCTTTTTGGATTACCTATTCAAGGCTACCTTGATTTATTTATAATCTTGGTATGTTGCGATGCAGTACGGATTGGGGGCATAGTCATTGCTTTTGTGTGCTATGTTTGAGGAATGATCTTTAGCATCTTTCTTGGTAGCATATTTATCTTGTGTGTGTTACAACTTAGCATCTTACATATTATATATCTTTCTTGCATTTACATGTATTGAAGTTTGTTTTATGTTCAAGACTATGGCTCATTCACATGTACAACAAGGTCATATTATGTCTAAGGGATCTAAGTTCAAACTGCTTGCTTGCAGAGTCAATGTCCATGCACTTGGATATCATAGCACCTTGGTCTTTTATACCTTGGTGGCAAACTATCCACATGCTATATCAAAAATAAGATTGCTCTTTATAAACATTTGTGAAATCGTTGCAACAAGCTCAATCTATTTAACCATCCATTTTTCCATGGCCTTATATAGTTTTCAAGCAAAGATCAATCAACAGTCTTTCTCTCATGTTCCAATCTATCTTCACTTTCTTCTACCTAACCTAGCCTATCTCTAACATAATCTTCTAGTCGGGCGTCAACCTAGTTCTTCTATCACTTCCCTGTCTTTCCACTCGAGGGGGCATACGCTGGGGTAGCTAGCTACACTGGGGCATCAAAAATTGTATCATGTCTTCAACAATCATTTTCCTTTGACGCAACACTGTAAACTGCATTGCATCAAAGGGCAAATGTAGACACCCAAAAATGACCAAGTCATCACATCACTTGCATTTCGTAATCTATCTAATCACCGGCATTCAACGTTAATTAAATAATCTAATTATTTAATTAATATTCATCTATTTTCTCTAAATCACATACTTTCAACATTAATTAAACAAATATTCTTTATTTAATTAATTTTTATTAAATCAACCTTATTCTTCCACGATTAAATAATTTTTATTATTTAATTAAATCATTATCCTCTTTCCAAAATTCAAGTCCACATCAATTAAATTATTTAATTAGTTCATCACAAATCCTCTTATCTACAATTAAATAATTTACATTATTTAATTAAATTAATTATTCTTCCAAATTTAAATAAATCATGTAAAATTATTTAAACTTGTTTCAATCCTCTAAAAATAAATAAAATCAAGTATTTTATTTATAATCTTCATATTCTTCTAATCTTGCACAAACATTGAATAAATTTATTTATTTAATTTGCTTTTTCCTCTAAAAATAAATCTTCTAAAAATAAAATATAATCACATATTTTATTTATCTTTCATCATGCAAAATAAATTAAATCAATTTATCTGTTTAATTTATTTAAATCTTCATATCTTATCTATTCCTCTATCATGCACAAACAATTAAATAAATTTATTTATTTAATTTTAGTTATCTTCCAATTCCTCTTAAAATATCTTATTAACTCATGTGCACAATCAGTCTTATTTTTAGAACTCTAAAAAAGACAAAATTATAAGTTGAGTTATCTATTCAATCAATCTTGTTTTCATCATATCTTAATAAAAATATCCTTATGGATTGACACATGTCGTGTGCACATTCATCATGGTTATTTGATTTATCTCAATCATTCATTCTATGGATTTATTTCATCCATTGATCGATCATGTTTGAAACCTATATAAACCCCCTCATCTCCTTCACAAACCCTCTTCGATCACTTATTCTCAGGCATCATTTATAGCGCTTTGAGCATACAACGCATCGATTGAGCAACTTATGATTTTTTTGACATTGATTTTTGAGCACCTACACCTGTTTGTTGCAAACATAGTTTCGCAGCATTATTGAGCAATCCACATTCGAACAAAGAGAACAACACAATCTGGGTAAAAGCTTTCTTATTTCATTTGATTTATTGATAATGGCTTTTGTTTAGATAGTTCTCTTTATGTTATGGGTTTTTGATTTGTTAGTTTTGATTTTATTATAATCGATTTTCCTCATACACTCTTAATTTAAACCCATCACCCATATCTACTACATATCACCTTAGAAAAAAGGATTTATCCTCCCCCTTACAATTTTCCCTCCCTAGACTAGACTAAGGACACACATATGTTCTTTAGACAAAACCACACTTACATCCTTTTTCTCATAACATATTTTCCTTCTTTTAGCCAACTATTGCAAATAATTTGATCATTACTTGTCAGCTTGCCTTCTAAATACCTTGAATTGAGCACAAGGAATCTTGTATTTAAAGACAAGCCTTGGGCATTAGTTATTATTAAAATTTAGATAAGAATAGTCATCAAGTAGATCTATAAGCATTTCACTAAAAAAGCATTATAAGGCTTGTATTATAAGTCAATCAACAAATACTACTAGTTAATTTATCATCATAGGTGCTCGTGTCTCTATTTTATGTGTTTTCGATCATTATACATTGATGATAGGGTTTGACTCATTAAGGAAGTAAAATTTCCCTCTGAATATGTGACATACTCCCAAGTTTCTTTTCAATGCCATCTAAATCTTAGATGTAGGTACTCACAAAGGTGACTAGGTTTAGAAGACATTACAACAAAAGGACAAGACTATGCCTATAAGACTAGACTACACCCTAAGGACTATAATGTGTATGTGATCTATTCAAAACACCCAAAACCTTATCATCAATATTTGTCTACTTTTTGATCATTGGTGTGAAGCATAAATCCTTGACTCACTTGTGGGCCATTTTGAAAAATGAATTTTGTAAGTGTTGAAAGTTGGACAATCTTTGATTAAAGGTGTTTTCTTGATAGAAGGACTTTGAATGAAGGTCTTGGCAAAGTCATGTGGCTCCCACACCCACTAAGACTTTAATGGAAGAAATGCCTTTTGATTGAAGGTCAACTTTGAAGTAAGGTCCTTCATCAAAAGGCACCCTCAACTAAATGTGTTTTTTAAAGGAATGTCTAGTTTATATATGATGATGATGTCACATGACCTTTGATTGAAGGTCACCTTTTAGTGAAGGACCTTTGATTGAAATGTCCTTCATTAAAAGGTGTCTATGTTGCACTTTATCTCCCTCCATTCCCATATGTTAACCTTAAAATTGTTGATTTAGGCAATATTTTTTATCATCAAATGAAGTTGTCATGACATAAGGTTGTGCATTAATGTAGCCCTTAGAGTAAGCTTTCCAAAAGTATAGGTTTTAATATTTTTATTTATATTCTATTTTCTAATCAACATATTTTTTTTAACCACATCAAGATTTCTATTTGACACACGTACAAAAATAGCAAAAAAAAAAAAGAAAAATCTAAATTGCCTCCATATTGATACCCTTAATTTAACAAAAAATGATAATTTAGCTATATACAAAAATGTTATGCATTATGGGGAAATATGGGTCTAAATTATAATTAATCGCAGTTCAAAAACTAATAATAAATAAAATATGCAATAAAAAATTACAAAAAAATTATGTGTTCCCTAGGCATTAATAATATTAATGATTTCTGTTTAAGAAATTATATGAAAAGTTCATATTTCTAGCTTAAGTTATATGTTATGGGAAAATATTACTCAATAAAACTACTATAAAGTATTATAAAATAATTTATTAATAACTATTTAAAAAAAGTGATTTTTTTTTAAATTAAAAAAAAAAGAATCTACATAAGAGATCTCACAAATCATTAGTTTACATTGTTTTCAAAATTTTAATGCTTTGAGCTTACTATACTTGACAGAAAATAAAAATTTGGCTAAAAATGCTAACTTGAGTGGCCTACTAGAGCCAAAAAATGAGACACATTTATGCTTCCACCTTTATCCTTAAATTATCATATTTGTATTGTGTCTTGTCAATCACAACATATGAACAAGTATACGGGAAAATTTGAGCAAATACCAAATGAAATGGTTAAGCCCTTCTTAATCCTTTCATTTTTAATTATCAATCTCAACTCTTAATTTAGGTTTGATTTTTTTTAATTCCTTAATCATTAATTAGACACTAAATTAATGAAGGGTGTGTTCTTGTAGAGGATAGAAGTGCACACCCTTACTTTCCCCACTCATTTTACACCACTTTGGTTCATATCTTTGATGCATGATTTTAGGACATAAATTTGGCTATTTTAGCATGCTCAAGTGACTCCAAGCCCAAACCTTGCACTTTGATATGCCATATATCTATTCAAAACCTACCTGACCTAGTTTCCATCAACTTTCCCATCCTAGATCAGATTGTACTTGTGATCCTATCACCTAGATTCACATGCCTAATTGTATTCCCCTTTTCCAAAATTTAAAATCTCACTTATACCAAGGACATGACAATCATGGGATCTAAATACTACTTATCGACGTAGGAACCAAAATGTTTGAATTATGTGTTTAGAGTTGTGTATATAACAACATCAACATATGACACTTTAACATCATTAGATATCAATCACAAAGTATCAGAAGAACACAAAAGCTTAAATCCTCCTTTTAGATGAATCACTTATTAGCCCTCTTTTGATAGCAATCCAAATCACAAGCATCCTCTTTCTGATGATGGATCACTGAGTGTGATCCGAAACGTTGAAGAAAAGAAATTCACACAGTTTAATTCAAAAGCACTTCTATCTGTATCAACAACTATCAACAATCAATGATTGAGTAATCAACATTCATTGTCAAAACATGCTCTAAGGACTTCTTTAGACATAAACATGTTCATTAGTTTACATTGGGGTTCAACAAGATTCAATATTAAATTCAACAACATACATTATCGCCTTCCTCATCGACATCCATTGCCATACTTAAATCTCTTTTACTACTATTAACTCATCTCAGGGCTTGACTAGGTGCAAAGAAATCCTAAACTTCAATCATTGCATGGTAGGTACCAATAATATTTATTAGCACCACTTAGTTTTCCTTATTTAGATATACATTAGGTGAGCACTCTTTATAGGTACTAAAGAATTATTTCTATAGAGGTCATAATTACTCCACCGAGATGAAACCACACAAGCTAGACCTAATCACGGTGCAATCTTGTCCTGAGCCATCACTTCTCAGATCTAAGTCATCATAGGTCTTTGATCAAAATCTAGTTTAGTACATAATTTGTAGGTATCTATGTCAACATTATATCAATCAGACTCCACATTTTATCGATTTCAAGTTTTTGGTTTACAAGTCCGATCTCAACATCACATCAATCAAAGTCCACCTTTTGTTGATTTGAACATAAGCCCTAATTTCTCACAATTTCATTTCAACACATGTTCATTTATAGTCTCAATTAATTTATTTCAATTGATTAATCATATACATATCAATAATTTATCTAAGGTTTGAATTATTTTTTATTTAGTCCCTAAATATTTTATTAAAGGTTGTTTATTTTCTTTACACTTTTATTCCCCACATATACTTGTAATGGTGAAAATTTCATACCCATGCAAATTTCCATTTATTTTGGGCCCATTTTGATGGAATGACTTAATATAATTATATTATACACTATGACAAATGACACATTCTTGTGTTAAGTTTGACTCCTTCTCCAAACACCATCCATCTCCATTTATTCATACCTTTACAAGTTTCCATACATTCAACCTCATCCTTATCCTATTTGTATACGTTTCTAGACATTTTGCCTCATTATTAGCCCACACTTCCATGTATCCATTCTTAATCCCAATATTTTGCATTCCTTGTCTTCAGTCAATTTTGTAATTTTGGGATTGATCCAAATCAAATTTTAAAATTTTAAATTGTCGACTCCCACCTTTTTCTACGGCTATTCTTAAACATCATTCACTTCAATAGTTGAAGGTCAATTTTGACCAATAAAAGTAAAACAAATATTTACCATTTTTTGTTGTCGATGAGGTGTAAAATTGCTATTGGACTGTTTGACGATTGAAATGGATGATATTTAAGTAGAGTGCTTTTCTACTAGCCATTGGGAGCCAACTTGGTACACGTTTGTGTAACTATTTGATATTTCTCTGGTATTTAAAGACCATCATTTATGGAATTAATTTCACATCGTCGAATAAGAAGCATTCATCCTAGAAACCTTTCAATTGGAGCCTCAAACATACATATCTATATTGCATCAGAAATGCATCTGCAATTAGGACACTTGCATGTTTGAGACAATTGCCTTTGATATTTGCCTACAGCTATAAGATCGTTTATCAAGGAGATTGACTAAGAAGTACCCTAACTTGAGCCTCGTAATCTAACAACTTTCCCATGATATTTTTAAATTCCACTAATCCTTACATATTAAAATACAATAGAGATCATAGAGGATCAAGTTGTAGAATTTGTATTTGCCGAGATGAGAACCACACCTTAGAGGTCATTTTTACGCTGCATGGAATTGATGCATAAAAGAAATTATATGAAGATTATATGGATCACCTACAGAAACTCTCCGTCGTAAACAGCGGGCATATTGTCGTGCCAACTATTTGCCAAATTTTTCGATACTGGAAAACTTCGACCAAACTTTCACACTACAAAATTGTGTTCGTCGACCTTTTCAAGAGTACTGCTTTTTCATACACAAATCGAGAAGATTTTGACTGCCGGTGCACTGTTTAAGCTTTACCTTACCTAGGGGAAAAGACCCAATAAGTGAGATAGTTCCAATGGTTGAGATAGTATATGTGGATTTAAGACCCAATATTTTTTGAAGTTTAGTACCAATAGTTGTGACTTTAAGGTTGGTAGGTGTTATTATAAGTACTAATAATCGAATGAATGTACCCTTTAGATTTAAAAAGCAACAATCATGTGATGCCACATCAGCGCACCAACAAAGGAGGTCTTAATGCACACCTATTGGTCCACCCTTTTTTTTGGGGAACTATTTGACACTCAACAAAAAGCATGCTGATGTGGCATTATATTTCATGATGTGGCCCCGAAACCTTAGTTATAAGCAGGGGCGTTGCCAAGTAAGCTACTGTAAAATTTTTGGAGTGATTCGAAATTGCCAGCCTATGATTTTGAGAGGCGTGAAGTTAGGGTGCACCACTATTGGATCTTCTCCCCTACGGAAGCATGCTCTTACCAGGTGTGAATTCATGACGCTGAGTACGTCTAGACTTAAGTAAATGAGCTCAAATAACCCAATAGTATCAGTACTCTCAATCTTACAAGTTTTTTTTAAATGAATGTACAGGCCGAGCGAGTGGACTGTGGGCAGTTCTGCGCGATGGGATGCCCTTTACTAAGTTAATGGAGTCATATTCCATGTGATCTGACATTTCACGGTCCACACAAAACCAAAGCATACGATGTTTGTCCTACTTTTCTCCCCTTTCCGTAACAAGTGGAAAACTTAAAAAACTATGGCAAAGAAAAATTAATTTGTTTCAGATGATTAGGTAGGGAATGCTTAAAAAATTAGGTACCTGGGCCAAAAATCCTCCGATTGCTGGACCGATAATCAAACCAATTCCCCATGTGGTTGTCACCTAAAAATAGTACAAAACACAACCATAATATTCATTAGGTTTCTACAGTCAGGTTTGAGGGAAAAATATTTTATACAGTTTAATCAGAAGCACACAACTACAGTACAAAACCAGTTAACGTCATAGCCTGCAGTAGAGTTTTATGATTTTACATGAAAGAAGTTTTAAGCATATTAGTGTCAATCGTTTATTAAGATGGTCGGAAATGACAGACATTCATTATGTTATACCGACAAATAAAGCCAGAACGTACTGATGGTTTACAGCAAAAGTATTAAGTACTAAAAAGAGTAAAATACAATCTAAAACTGAGTTTTAGTAAAAGACATTTTTGTTCACTGTACATACAATTGACAACCCCGTAGCGTGATGTTCCTCTCTCGAAACTCCGTTGCATATGCCTGCATAGTCATATTAATAAGCCACACTTAATATAGTGCTTATATCACCACTCTCAAGATAACATAATAGCCTTTTAAACTTCTTAGAATGGTTAGAATTTGTCACTCTACAGCGATTGAGATATTTTCTGATCAAGTTTAGATAAGAGAGACAGAATGCCAACTTACTTTTATTGTACCAATCAAGCCATTAAAAGATCCAAGCAAAAATCTCGTTGAAATGGCCATCCAATAGTTTACACTTATCCCGAACAAGGTATTGAATACGATTCTGCATTCATATTCAGCAAATCATAATAGAGAACGTTGTGAAATATGAAGAAAACAGTATGTTTAGTCCTTCTGTACTGCTAATGGTGGTATAATTATACTAACATAGAGATGGCACCAACGATTATAACAGGCTTGCGGCCATATCGATCTGCAGCAACTCCCCATACCACCGAAAACAGAAAGCGTCCCACCATGAACGATGATCCTGCAACCATTAACACACTCCCCAATGTAACATCATCAACTACCAAGCTACCAGATAGTAACAGAGATTATCAATAGTACCCAGACATGAAAAAAGTTATCATTCAACTGGATTTTCAATATTTTGAAGGTTACAATTCTTTTTGAAGTTTCAAAAATTATCAGCTTATGCATTTTGATAAGAAATAGCGGGGAGGACTCAATCATCCTGCAACCTAACTTTGTACCTTTCAAGTTTTTAAATGGTAAACAAAATGTATGTAAACATCATCCATTTCAATGATTAATCAGGCAATAGCAATTTTTATATCTCATCCACAATAAAATGTGGTAAATATTTGTCCTAATGTGGTAAATATTTGTCCTATTAAAATTAACTCTGATCTTTTGATGTTTAAGCATCTACTTAAACATCATCCACTTCAATAATTAAACAGTCAAAATCACCTAAAATAGCAAAATGTGTGCAGATTCATTCCAAGAGGTTGTTAATTCATTCCATAGAGCTTGTTTTGCAAGTGCGAAACATTATATATAATTTTTTCCCAGAGAAATAAGGTCCTTATTTACCCTATTTATAACCTTGTAAAAATAATAGCAAAAAGATTCTCACGACTTTTTTTCCACTGAAAAGAAAGGTTAGCTCCCTTTTTCTGATTTCCAAAAGATTGGAAATTTACAGATCCGCTCTCCCAAACATAACCTAAACGCCTGTATGGACTTTCATCCAATGAACTAAAAAGATGAAAGCTCAATCAGAAAAGTAAACTCACCGAGGATACCAGCATACATTGCTATATCTTCGTATCTGTTTGCTATGTTAAAATCTCTAACCTGCAAATTGCAATATAATCGTCTATTAACTCAACTAAACTGAAATTTTTAAAAAAACCTATTGGCTAGTTACATTCTGCTGGATTTTTTTTGGAGTTTTTCTCTATAAATGCAATAGTTTCATCCTTACCTCCTTTTGCAGCTTACCATAAAATAGAGGAAGGGAACAACGAAGATATAGGAAGAGCTGAAAACACACAATCCAAACAAGTTTGTATTACCATTTATTTCTAAGTATTTCTAAGTTTCATGGCTACATCTGCAAGAGTAGACATCATTACTTATATTAGTTGGTACAATACTGATAAAAACAGAAACTAGGGAAGATTGACTAAAGCAAATAGAATATATATCTTCATACCATTGACAAGCACAACCATCCCAACAAAGAAAAACTCTTTGAACGGATAACCTTCTTGTTGCTCTTTGCGATGGTCTACCTTGCATGCTTCGCAGCCATGAAAGTATACAGCATTGGCCTCTTCAGCAGAGGCTCATGCTGAGTATTACTACTGCTACAAGCCATTCTATTTTGTTGAGATAGCCAAGGAATGCCTTCACCCTTATAAACAAACAATGGGCTTATTGTGAATTCCCAAATAAACAAGTGGCCTGCGAGGAAAGTTCAGTTCGTAGATGGGAGGAAACATGTGGCCCCAGATTCTCGTAGATTCAGTGGGGTTCTCAAAATCATACTTGGTAATTTCTAATCACTCCAAAATTTTTACAGTAGTTTATTTGGCCAGGGCCCTAATTATAATTAAGGTTTTAGGGCCACATCAGCATGCTTTTTGTTGAGGTGTCAAATAGTTCCCCCCAAAAAAGGGTGGACCAATAGATGTGCATTAAGTCATGTTTTGTTGGTGCGCTGATGTAGCATCACATGATTGATTGCATTTTTAAATCCAATAGGCACATTTCATTCAATTATTAATACTTATAGTAACACTAACAACATTAAAGTCACAATACTAGTACTAAACTTTTAAAAATATTGGGCCTTAAATGCACAAAAACTATATCAGCCATTAGAACTATCTCAAATATTGGATCTTTTTCTCTAAATATCATCCACTTCAATGATCAAACAATCA
The DNA here is from genome assembly GCA_027924645.1 of Cunninghamia lanceolata. Classification (NCBI taxonomy): domain Eukaryota; kingdom Viridiplantae; phylum Streptophyta; class Pinopsida; order Cupressales; family Cupressaceae; genus Cunninghamia; species Cunninghamia lanceolata. The sequence continues at coordinate 5,189,802 of BSBN01000161.1, forward strand.
ATAGCAATTTTACACCTCATTCACAACAAAAAAAAATAACCTTTGTGATGATATTTACAAACAGCAGAATCTAGAAACACTCATAACACTCAGATTCAGTTAAATAAACAATTGTTTGGCTAAATAAGGACAAACAAAACGAAAGATCCATTCATTAAAATAATTTCTCACCTAACATTATACTAAAATAATTCTTTCAAACGTTTAGGCTCACAACGTGCACATAGTTTGTCTCATGCATCCTCTGTTACAATAATTGCAAACAAGTGATCGAGACAGCCACTGGACGAGCTCACGAGTATATTGTTTATTAATACATAAACCATCCAATTAGTACAATTCAGTATTGTTTTCAATGCATTGAATACAATAAAATATCAAGGACAATAATGCAAAGATTTTTTTGAAAGACGATAATGCAAAAGATATTTTTTGGATGCGAAACAGAAACAAGGTCTTACTTAATAGGGACCATCCTGCTTTTCATCACATTAATTTGTCGCCATTGGCCTTTCTTTCCTGGTTTTTCTAGTATTTAGAAAACGACACAAATAAAAAGATATAAAGCAAAGATTTACTGCGATATAAAGAAAAAAACAAGCATATTGGCCATATTACAAACACTAACTTAATTTTTCTTAATGATTTAAATCAAGTTGATGTTTTTTTTTTATAATATTTAATTCAGTTTAATATTTTTTTATAACATTCAAATCATTATATTTTTACTTTGCACTCTTTGAAAGTTATGCACTTGTTAATTATGATCATTATGATCTTCTTGTCAGTACTATTGCCATCAAAATCACTTAACTAATGATTATTAATTTTATTTATGCACCAATTAAATGTTAGAATTTTTTGCACCTATAGTTTATGCCTATTTTTTATAAATTAGATATGAAGTAGAAATGTTAGTAAAGTTATTTATCATAATTTAATTGGCTCCTATGTTTTTGGGTAATTTTGATTGGTTTAAAACTTGAGGTTAATATAGACTAGTATAGATATCTTAAATACACTTAAAGAGTTTCATATTTTTTATAAACTAGACATGCCATTTTTTAAGTAGAAATGTTTGCAAAATATTTATCATTAATTTAATTAGCTTCTATACTTGTGAGGTAAATTTTGAATGCTTAAAAATTTGAAGTCTTATGAGTGGAAAATGTGTTTGATGAAATTATGAGTTCATTTTGTTTCTATTTTTAGAATATCTTTTTTATTATATTTAATATCTTTATATATATTTTTTAAAATTATAACTTTTTATTTTATAATATATTTTAAATTTTCCTTGGTATAGATATCTTAAATACACTTAAAATTAAATGCTATATTTTAATTAAAATTATTGTTTATAGTGAACTGTTATAGTTATTAAATTTTATATTTAATAATTACACCTATAGGCGTTCATTAGTGAACAGCACTACATGAAATGTGTAGATGAATGGTCTAGAAAAAAAAGACTACTATAGAATCAATCTTAACCATTGATTTGTTGAACAAGTAATAAATGATAAAAGACAAATTAAAACAAGTAATAAATGATAAAAAGACAAATTACAACCATTTCCATCAAAAGATTGGAAAAAGGTGTTCACGTCCATGGGAAGTCTCAGCTGAATCTACAACTTACACGTCTATAGTTTAAGATAAAAATTTGGATTGTCATTTGTGATGTATATCAAATTGGATTGTTATTTGTGGTCAATTCCAAATTGAATTGTTTATCAGATTTTATAATTGAGAGTCGGTGTTCTTTGAGGGACAGAGCAGGTCGGTACACATATTTTGCAAAGATGTATTAGCCGTGATATCTGTGGTTTGAATGTGTTAGTTTTAGGCATGATTATGATGCATTTGTTTGAATTTTTGATGAGTTTTTTACTGAGCTGCCAGACCTCCACTTTTATAATCGTTCCTCTGAAATTTATTACAAGCGGCAAAACGCTTCAAATCGGTGTGCCCGTGAAGCATGGCTTCAAGCCGTAACTAAAGCATTCCATGGATGATTTGTTTTTCCCATTGTAAAAAACATCTATTGACAAAGAGCTTTCCAACTTTTGACAATGACACTTAACAAAATGTCTTTATTTATAGATTTTTTCTTTTTACTTCAATAATCAGTAAATTTCCAAATTCATCTTTTTTCAAATTTGGTCTTTGTGCTATATTTTTATTTGGCTTTATCTTAATTACTTACATTATTTTACCTTTGAACAACCAAATAAAAGTTAGAATTCAAAACTTTTGCATCCAACTACTAGAATATATTTTATGACATGAATGCATATTTTTTACGTTCTTAACAAAGAGAAACAAGTGCAAACATAACAAGAGAAATAATGTCTTATTTGAGTTTCAAAGTCTTTACATAAACAATGTTTTGGATTCTTACCAACTAAGTAGGAATCAAAAGACTTGGTTAAGTTAATTTTATTTCATTTAATTTGGTGATGATTGTTGGAATCATAGATATTATAATTTTATTAAATTTTGTTGTTGGTTTATAGATTTTTAGAAAAAACTTATGACTAAGAAATTGAGAGAACTTTATGCTGTTAAACCATACTTTGGTTTGTTGGCATTTTGTTGAGAGGTAGCAAAAATCTTGGTGTAGTGAATTTTTTTAGCTACAGTAATTTTTGTGAGATAATTTTTCTATAGTGAAATCTTTAATTATATGCAAAATGATATAAAAAAATATGCAATTTATTAAATATATTATTTATAAGATCAAAATCAGTGAAATAATTAGAATTAAAAATCATGTATCATAGTTGAATTCCTATCCCATCTGAAATTTATTACAACTAAATTATATGTGTGAAATATTGAATTTGGTATCATAATTGATTGTTGATTTTGTACACAACTTTTTAGTAGATAATTATGTAGCCAAAAAGTCATTTGTTGAATAAAACCCACATGTAATCACTTTATTTTTTTGAGGCAGAAGCTCTAGCAGAAAGATGCAAATTCAATCCAAAGAGCTTGGAGTGCATTTACACTGTCATGTACACCATCTCATCCTTCATGCTAAAACATTTTGGAAATGCAAGCAACAATTTACAGTACTTACTCCTTTCCAAAATTGATGGCTTGCATTGGAGAAAGAGACTAATGGGGGTAGATCAAACCCCATATTTTTGTCTTATTCTAACCAATTACTCCCAAACTCCCTTGATTGAATCTATTCATTTGATCGAATCTACACTCTGAAATGATTTGCACCTACATGTCTTCAATTTGAGAGATGATCAAATCAAATTATGAGAAGAGTACAAGGAGATAATAATAAAATTGAGGTCAAGGTAGTGGAAGATGAAGCATCTTCATTTTTAAGGTCAAGGTAGTGGAAGGTGAATCCTCTTCATTTTACATGAGGTAGCAAGATAACAACAATGAGTATGATACAATGAAACAAGTAATTGATCTTCTAAGGGTTTACTATTGTTATGCAGGTAAAGTGTTGGCAGGGATTCATGTATCCCACAACCACAAGTCGCTAGAGGCTGCAAGTGATTATACCATCTAGTGTTTTGCAAATACATTACTCTAGGCGATGTCATGAGCTTTGTAAGGGTGTCATTTCCCTCTCTAATGGGTCCTATTAACTACTGGAATGAGCAAGGTGGGCCAAAAGGAGCTAAGGTTATAGTGGAGTGACGGTGGTGGAATTGGTCACGGAAGAGCCAATTACCAGAGAGAAGTGAGGAGTAGTTTAATCTTGTGGTTTGCTTGATACTTGTTCTATGTTTCTATTTGTCCTTTGGTAAATGTGGTTGGAGTATGCATTTTCAATCCAGGCTAGTCTTGTCTATGTACTAGCATGTTCTCATAGTTTTTTCATTGTGTTTATCTGATTATATGATGACTTTGTAACCTTGGATGTAATAATAACTTTTGTATGGCTAGAGCCACAACAAAAACCACCACCAAATTATCTAAAATAAAAAAAAAAAAGAAAAAATGGATAGATCTGTTGTAGTAGAGAAGGTTATGAACAACATGCACTTGGATGATCACTAATGAAGACAGTTGTCTCATGGCTTCTAAGCTATTTGCAAGGGGAGGGTTGAAGTGCTGGTCAAGTGGACAAGTTAAGCAAAATTATTTGAGCTTAATTCCCACCCATATCGTCTTTACTTCTTTGAAGAGTTATTCTCTACACCACCCAACTTCCACCCTGTTGGACTACCTATAAACGAAGCTTTGAAGCACAAAAGTTAATGCATATTTTGGAAAAATATAGGAAGAGAGGAGTGTTGCAAAGAAGAAGAATGAGGCAATTGATAAAGAATGGAAAAAGGTTGTAGACATTGTTAATGCTATGGGCGGTTAATGCTATGGGGTATGAAAATATAATACCCATAGTATATTTATATATTTTTTAAAAATCAAACCAAATTCTACAATTTCTTCTCAAAACTATCGACGTGCCCATTGAACCTATGGGTCCAATTGCTAGTATTCAATATCTTCAATGTAAGTTTTTAAAAAATATGTAATAAGTTTTTACCATCATTCAAATTATTTTATTTAGTTAGAAGTTATTTTATTTTACTTTATAACTATTTTAAGAATTATTTTATTAGTACCTACCTATTGTAATGAGTTTTTTCTTATCTAGTGATTAATATTTAAAAATAAACCAATCACAAACAATGATTTTTTTATATTAAACAAATATGTAATCTTTTACAAAGTGTATAAGGACAGAAAGGATTTACTTTTTAAAGATATTATGACTCCACACGAACACCCAAATTTAGGGAGGGGAAAAATTAAAGTAAAATACAAATATCCATATTGGATACTAATGCTCAAATTTAGGACCACCAAAAACTAAAGAAAAATAAAAATATTCATATTGAAGACTAATCTTAACACCTTTTCCCACAAATTAAGGGGATTAATCTTATCTACTATGATATAATATCATATTATTATCACATATTATTATGTTAGAAGTATAGTAATAATATAATAATATTATTAACATATTTATATTAATAATTACGTCAAAGGCATTCCCTCTATGAGGTGAACCGGTCTGGCACATAGATCCCATGGCTATAAGTCGTGTCTTGATGATGCAAGACAATTAAAATCACCACTACCATTAGATATTATTTTCACCGTTTTTTCATTTGTCTGTCGCCATTGACCATGTTGCCGTCGTTTACTTCGCTGTTTTGCCGTTGTTTTTCCCTGTGGACATTAAAATTACTCAATTCTATTTTATTCCCCGTATTATGTGGGTTATTAACTTTTGCAACTACAGTAAGGAAAAAAAAAATGTTAGAAAAAGCTCATGTCGTTTAAATGTCCTCACCGAATACTAATAAAAATCTATTATTTAAAGTGCATAGATAAGGTCATTTTTGTTTTTTCATACCATTTGATTCTTGATCTAACTTAGATGCCCATGGGGATTATTGTGAATAGCCCAATACTTGGGAAATGTTGTCACTTGTCATGAAGTTGTACATGTAAGATTATGATGTAAGGATACGCTTTGGAAGACGTATTTTGGATGATTTTCTTAAAAGGATATTAAATATGATGCAAGAGAAACTACATCATGGGTAACCTTTAGAAATTGGTTTTAAATGGATTTCTAACCTTAAGAAAATAAATAGATGTAGATTTTAAATAGAGCATGATTTTGATCACTAGAAAATAGTGTTAAAGTAAAATGGTAATAAAATAAAGATATGGATTACCTAACTTTATAGTTGATTATTTTATTCCAATAATTTAAAATTCTATTTTTAAATTTAAATATTTCTTATTGTTTTAGTTAGATATTAACTTTTTATTGGTGTGTGAAATTCTAAGGAATGAATGTGGAGAAGATAGCTAACTCTTTGGCTTTTAAGATTCGATTATCATCAAGAGTTATCATGAGAGAGATAGAAAGAGAGATATTCCTATGTAAAATAGAGACCTAATTATGAGAGAGGGTGGGAGAAAGAGCTAGAGAGAACAAGAATTGGAGAGAGAGGAGGGGAAGAGAAAGATAGAAGTGATAGAGAGATAGGGAAAAAATAGAAGGGAAGATAGAGATGGTAAGAAGAAGAGAGAGAAAGAGGAGAGATAGAGGAAGAAAGAAGGGGAGATAGAGATAGAGCAATACAGAGAAAGAGGGAGTTAGAGTCCGAGAGAGATAAGGAGAAATGGATAGATAGAGAGGGAGACAAAGAGATAGAGAAAGATAGAGATATAGAGAGATAGAGAGAGAGATAGAGATGGAGAGAAAGAAAGAGAAATGGTCAGAGAGAGAAAGATAGAGAGATAGAGAGAGAACAAATAGAGAGATAAAGAGGTAGAGAAAGATAGATAAAGAGAGATGGTAAGAAAGAAGAAACAAGAGAGATCAAGCATTGCCCTCAAGAA